>JAFFST010040466.1:5728-17054 GCA_022414735.1 Noturus placidus
AGTAAATTTACACTGTTACACAAGCTGTACACTCACTACTTTACATTGTAGCACAGTGTCATTTCTTCAGTGTTGTACATGAAAAGATATCATCACATATTTACACAAATGTGAGGGGTGTACTCACATCTGTGAGATACTGTACGTGTGTATATATATTCGATATTTATAGGCCATACCTCCTAGCATGCTAAGCTGCTGGAAATATGATTTCATGACTTGGCACACTTGGCACACAAACGTCACATGCTAAATTTGTCTCGGCTGGACGTTTCGCTTGAATCCGTCTCGTCACTTTAAGAGCCGGAAACTCTCACACTGTAAATGGAACGATGGGACTGCCTTCTCTGAGAGGGACACACACTGCTCAAATGTCCAAAATAACGACAAAGACAGCTGTCTCTAATGCTAGCCTTCAGATGGGACAGACTTTACCTCACTGCCCAAACACGTGGCTTCCACCGACCAGACAGCTGGTGATAAATATTGTGACGTACCGTGTAAATGATTATAGGCATGCGCAATGTTTAGACCCTCATCTGTAACACACTGAAAGATTTAAATCTTTTTATAATCATCATGTTTGAAATTCCGGCTTCGTTTCAGAGCAATAAATAAGTGAGTAGATCTGTAAAAAGGAGTGAACTGGTGAAATCAGTGTGACGTCTCTGCCACCTGGTGGTCACTGCTGTAAATGGGAGGAGGACTGATATGAGGAAAATTGGGTTCCAAAACTGCCTTAAACACTAAACTTATCGACTTTCCCTTGGTTAAGTCCCCTTGGTGACATCTTTACAGGGACATCCATTAGTTTATCAGCTCAGCTCAACTTTGTTAAATGAGGAATGACGTCAACATCGCTGCATAAGGACAACGTTCCCAGAAAGCATTGCAAACTGAGGCAGTATTCAGACAGTATGAGCTGAAACTAATCCAATATGAATCTGTTAATGATCCTATGCTATTATCATACTCATACTGTTCCTACTCCATTCCCACACTGTTCACACACCATTCCCACACTGTTCCCATACTGTTCCTACTCCATTCCCACACTGTTTCCATTCACACTGTTCCCATACTGTTCACACTCCATTCCCACACTGTTCCCATACTGTTCCTACTCCATTCCCACACTGCTCCTACTCCATTCCCACACTCTTCCCATACTGTTCCTTCTCCATTTCCACACTCTTCCCATACTGTTCCTTCTCCATTCCCACACTGTTCCCATACTGTTCCTACTCCATTCCCACACTGTTCCCATACTGTTCACACTCCATTCCCACACTGTTCCTACTCCATTCCCACAATGTTCCCATTAACACACTGTTCCCACACTGTTCACACACCATTCCCCTTCACACACTGTTCACACACTGTTCCTACTCTACTCCCACACTGTTCCCATTCACACTGTTCCCATACTGTTCACACACCATTCCCCTTCACACACTGTTCCTACTCCATTCCCACACTCTTCCCATACTGTTCCTTCTCCATTTCCACACTCTTCCCATACTGTTCCTTCTCCATTCCCACACTGTTCCCATACTGTTCTTAGTCCATTCCCCCACTGTTCCCATACTGTTCACACACCATTCCCCTTCACACACTGTTCCCATACTGTTCCTACTCCATTCCCACACTGTTCCTACTCCATTCCCACAATGTTCCCATTAACACACTGTTCCCATACTGTTCACACACCATTCCCCTTCACACACTGTTCCTACTCCATTCCCACACTGCTCCTACTCCATTCCCACACTCTTTCCATACTGTTCCTTCTCCATTTCCACACTGTTCCCATACTGTTCTTAGTCCATTCCCACACTGTTCCTACTCCATTCCCACACTGTTCCCATACTGTTCCTACTCCATTCCCACACTGTTCCCATTAACACACTGTTCCCACACCATTCCCCTTCACACTGTTCACACACTGTTCCTACTCCATTCCCATTAACACTGTTCCCATACTGTTCCCATTCACATACTGTTCACACACTTCTTTTAATTATTGAATGTGAGATTATGTGCAGTTCCCTGCAGTCCTGTCAGTTCTGCAAATCTCCTCCTGCCGGTGACTTCCTCCTGTAGTGTGTGTTTGTTTTAAATAAAGCATAAACAAAAGTTGAAGGAAATGAAGCAAACCTCAGGTGTGGTCTTATTGAAGATGTCCCGGCCCTCGATCACGTCCTCAATCACTCTGTGTTTTAGCTGGGCGTATTCCTCCTCTGTAAGCTGGATGGACTCCAGTTCTGTCCCACAGCTCTGACACACTCCTCTGTCACACAACACAAACATGTTCATTTTGTTTGTAAACTATTTTCTTTCTTTGTATAGTAGTATTCACTGCGCTTTCAGCTTTTGCTCTGGATGAATGAATCTGTCAAATAAATCTGTTTTAATTTCTGCATTTGTAGCCATTCTACTTCAGCATTTACAGCTCAAAGTATCCGTTTTGGGATTAAAAATCTCAAACCCGTGTTAGCAGAAACAAGCATTATCTAATTTTGAGATTAAGACAAATGTTTAAAAAAAATTCATTTAGTTACGCACCTGGGATCCACAGAAGTAAACTTCCCTCTCCAGTTCTCATCTGGTAAACTGTAACGAGAGAAAACACCACGCCTTCAGAGCTCGACTTTCAGAAAGGTGGTTTCAGATGTATTTAAGGGTTTAATAACAGTGGATTCAAATGGAGCTTATTTTGTGAATGTCAAAAGAAGAGGAAAAAATAAAAAAAGCACTGTTTAAGGTGCAGGGATTGAAGCTATATTGGTGTGATGATATAGTTTGATAAAGAAATCTGAAATAGTTATATACAGTATAAACAGTTAACTTTGAGCAATACTAGTGTGTGTATATGTATTGGTATTAATATTGAACATAGTAACAGAAACATATCTAAAAATGTTTTATCAATTTTTTTTTTAATCATAGCAAATTTCCCAAAAATGCTGCTGAGACCATTACTATTATCTAGGAGCGTGGTTTGTTTGATTGACACACTGCCAAACCCAACACTAGCTTGTGAGGGAGTGGCAAAGGTATACTGGGAATTTATCTTACTGTTCCACCCCTTACGTGGCATTTCCTTACCTTTCAAACCACGTTTTAATGCTTCTGACCAGCTTCTCCTCCGGATAAATCTGGTTTTCTCTCATGTAGGTCAGGATAGCCAGGAGTTCATCTTTATTTGCATGCCGTCTCATGCCACTCTCAAATAAACACTGCCATGTTTCATGATTGGGCAGGAGTCCCTGATCCATCAGCTCGCCGTACAGACGCCACGCCGTCTCCCTGTCACCATGGAGAACAGCAGCGCTGACAGCATCGCCATAATTCCTGGATGACGGTGTGATGACCTTCTTAATGTCCTCCAGGATGATCAGGACTTCCCTCCAGCGTTCGGTCTGACTCAGGCCTTTCAAAAACAGACTGTATGCTCCTGTGTCCAGAGTCCTAAAGCAGCTCTTCATGATGTCGTAGACGTCTGAAACTTCCGAGTGATGGCCACCAGAAACGCAAAGCGTCAGAAACCTGAGCAGCAGTTCATACGGCAGGGTTCCTTTTTCACCAGCAACGTAGTTGAGGAGAGATTTAGCAATGCTGAGGTCAGCCTTAGCGGCCAACATTCCCTCCATCATCCTCAGCTCGAAGCGCTCCAGCCTGGGCGAGCTGCCTTTTAGATCTCTCCATTCCGAAACACTCAGAGCCCGGTCAGGAACCTCGGCTATACGGGCCGCCCGGCCATTCGGTGAACCCGTACCGACCTGTTCCTGATCCGCTCCTGATTTCCTCTTTAAAATCTCAGCAGTTCTTCTGGCATTTCCGGCTGCAAACACTGACTTTGGGAATGAAGTTCTCTCTCTCTGAGTGAAGTCTCTATGTTTGGTGCCATGAAACGCTGACGGTCTTCTCTCTCCATTGGTGCTGTAAGGATGATTATTGGGCTGCTTGTTCTTTTGTGGTGCACACTGGTGATAAAGAGGGTGCCTAAGTAGGGGGCACAGGTGCTTGAGACAAATCCTTGAATTTGTCAGAATAAAGGATCCCATTGCAAACTGGTTTTTCAACTGATTGGCAGAAAACACAATGACAAAATTGTGACGTGTAGCTTTATTTATTTATTTATTTATCTTAAATGCTTAAAAAACAACTTCAAATTACATCTTCAATAGCTCATATTAACTTTTGTTCATCTAGCTGTCCGGCAATAATAAACCAGACGTCAGAGAACATACATTACTGTCAGTCTCGTTAAAAATAAAGCGATAACACACATTAATAAAAGTAAATTAGAGACCCGACCATGATAAGGAATCTTCTGCTTCTCTTCTTTCGGTTAAAACAGCGTTCACTTACATTGAATCATCTCCAATATCAAAGAAAACCACCTAAACGCCTCATGTAGCTATCACTAGCAATGCTGCGACTATAGTGACGTCATTAGCATCGCGACGAGCCCCGTTACGTCATTATTATGCGACCGACTCGGAAACGTAAACAGTCGGTTACCCGTATGAATATTTCTTTCAGGGAAAGGTTAAGGGAAAACCTTCTGTTTATTAACGGAATATTTTTTGTAAACTAGAAAACTTGCAGATATGACAAGCGACAAAAGTGCACACTGGAAAGAGATTCTGAAAAGAAGACTGGCCTCGGTTAAACCTGGTGTGATATCTGACGTCTTTCAGAAGCGAGTTAGCTAACGTAGTTTCGAGTCATTCATTATTATCATCATCAAGCTAACACTTTACCAGCTGTATATGAGCAGGAAAATCTTATTAAATATATAGTGTATATGTATTGTGTATAAATACACAACAAACAACTAAATTATCAGCAAATTGCTGAATATAAAATTAATGGTTCAAGGTTTTAATAATTTTTTTTTTTCTAGGGCTTTTCTGGCTGAAATAAACTTATTAGGCTTTCCATAAAACAAAGATACGGCTTCTAAGTACATGGAAATCCCCTACAAGTATTTTTAAAGCTTAATAGGAACAAATTGGCATATTTCTTTAAATAGGCAGAGCTGGAATAAATGTAGATGGATAATAATTATGTCAGATCTACAGGTAACATGTATAAGAAGCTAATGCGATATCCAGGAGTTACACGCTTTATAAACTTCACAGAGGACAAGACATTTGAAATCTGAAGGCTTTTCGTTTGTTTTACAGACAGCAGGAGTGAAGAAGAGAAGAAAGCTGAGGAGTCTGAGCTCTTCACTAAGTATTATACCGAATGGAAGGGAGGAGGGAGTAAAGACGGGACATTTAAACACATCCCACGCTTCTACTACAGAGTGAGCGTCCTCTTCTTACTCGAGTTTAATATGATCCTGATGGTGATTGTGTTGTATTTGGGCCTGGGACAGGCTCCTGCCTCCGCGCGACCCTGTCTAGGAAGCCGTATAGATGATGGATGGATGGATGGATGGATGGATGGATGGATGGATGGATGCTAGAGAGAGAGAGAGAGCAGCATCTTCAGAAAAATCATCTTAAAACATTTACTTTATTTTTTTTTGTAGTTTTACATTTGTTTTATCTTTTAAAATTTTGAGAAATGTTTTCACAATTTGTGTTTTCCCCCCCCCCCCCACCTCTGAGCTACAATTCTCTGCTTTACCCAATTTATTCCTATTTTATCTTGCATATCTTGGTTATTTAAAGTTTTCTTCATTATTTTGAATAATACTGTCTTCTTTTTTTATTATTATTTTAGAATTTCTAGTACATTTTTGTATATTCAATTTTCTCTATTTTTTGTTGTCGATGCACATTAATTGTCAGTATGCGTCGACAGCTTCCTGCGGAGGACGAGATGCTGCTGCAGAAGCTGCGAGAGGAGTCGAGAGCCGTGTTTCTGCAGAGAAAAAGCCGAGAGCTCCTCGACAACGAAGAGTTACAGGTCAGGAAGGGTTCCTTTCCTGTTTTCTCCTCTTGGGATACGTTTGTTTCATCATGAACATTTCTAACAGCTTTGCTGTTGTAAGTGTTTTTTGCTATGTCCTGCTATGCTACATTTAATGTCCGGGTGTATTTCTGCCTCACAGAACCTGTGGTTTCTTTTGGATAAACATCAAGTGCCTCCAACGAGCGGTGACGAAGCCATGATCAGCTACGAGAGCTTCCTGAAGGTCGGAGAGAAAGCAGGAGAAAAGTGCAAGTAGGTGGACAGAGGAAACTGGAGCCGTGATGTCCGGTGTGTTTGATATTAATAATAATAAGACTCCGTTCCTTTTCCTCAGACTCTTCTTCACCGCCAGAGTGTACGCCAAGCTGCTTCATAACGACCCGTACGGACGCATCTCCATCATGCAGTTCTTCAATTACGTCATGAGAAAAGGTGAAGGATTTTACACTCTGTGTGTGTGTGTGTGTGTACATGTGTGTGAGAGAGACCTCACTGACCTGTACAAACAAACATGAAGCTTGAAGGCATAGCGTAATTTGAATAGAGTTCAATATCTGTCCTCCTCTCCTGTGCTGTTTTGTGGTCAGTGTGGCTTCACCAGACGAGGATCGGTCTGAGTCTGTACGACGTCGCGGGACAGGGATTTCTACGTGAATCTGTGAGTATCCTCACACGTTTACAGCGCGGATCCTTACAGAGCTCGTTGTTAACGACCAAAGCCCCGCCTCCGTCTGCTTCCTATTGGCTAACGAATAGCGACATAAGTGCGAGGTGTGTTTGTGAACCCACGCCGCGTAATGGCAGCTAGTGTTATTGTTCTGTTTGTGTTTAGGATTTGGAGAACTACATCCTGGAGCTGATCCCCACTCTGCCTCAGTTGGACGGCTTGGAGAAGTCCTTCTACTCTTTTTACGTCTGTACTGCCGTGCGCAAGTTCTTCTTCTTCCTCGACCCTCTGCGCACAGGTTCGTCAATCCAGTTCACGCCTTACTGTTTAGGGCTGATTCATTTTAAAATTACTTTATAAAAAAAGTGTCAAATAGTGGGCGGAGTCGATGAAAATGAATTTCTCATGTGCAGTGTGCTTTGTTAATCCTGCGAGGTATTAGACACGCGCAAAAACCTTGTTCACGTATTGTGTTCTACGTGTACGTTACGTGTGATGAAACTGATGTTGTTGTTCTTCGTAAGTCACCCAGGACACACCCACTTCTTTCGTGTACGATTGACCCTCTTGTGCAAGCAAATGAACACGCGTTATTCTGGGATCTTATCGATTAAAAATACATCAATCTGTTACTGTGAGAGTTTCCCTGTTTATCCCGAAATACACCGAACATCATATAAAATCTCATTCTGTTTAAAATGATTTTTTCAGGTAAAATTAAAATTCAGGACATCTTGGCTTGCAGTTTTCTGGACGATCTGCTTGAGGTAATGAAGATTTTATTTGTGAAGACAGAAGCTCTGAGCGCACGCGTTAAATGTTATGAATTTTATTACAATCCACGTGCGTTCATCTGCAGCTCAGAGACGAGGAACTTTCCAAAGAGAGTCAGGAGTCCAACTGGTTCTCGGCTCCATCTGCACTCCGGGTTTATGGTAAAAAGTAATATTCATACTGTTATAATAATTATCCTAACACGGTGTAGTATTTGTTTTTTTTTAAAGACTGTGTTTAATGGTGTGTGTGTGTGTGTGTGTGTGTGTGTGTGTAGGTCAGTACCTGAACCTGGATAAGGATCATAACGGGATGCTGAGTAAAGAGGAACTGTCTCGCTACGGCACGGGAACCTTAACCAGCGTTTTCCTGGACCGTGTTTATCAGGAGTGTCTCACCTACGACGGGGAAATGGTAAACACAGACACACACACACACACATACACACACACATTCAATATCACAGCTCTTGGTTTCCTTTGAACAATATTATTTTGTGTTCGTGAATAATTTTTATTTTTGTTGTGTGTGTAAAGTGATATTTTGTGTGTGTGTGTGTGTGTGTGTGTGTTTTTCAGGACTATAAGACGTACCTGGACTTTGTCCTGGCTCTGGAGAACAGAAAGGAACCGGCAGCTCTGCAGTACATCTTCAAACTACTGGACATGGAGAACAGGGGCTACCTCAATGTCTTCACTCTCAATTACTTCTTCAGGGTCAGAACGAGATTTGAGTTTATTTACCGAGAGGAAAGGCACACTGCTCTTCTTTATTTCACTCTAACACACTTCGGCTCTAAGGCTGTGTCGCAAACACTAGGGTTTGTTATGAGAAGGGTTCTTGGTGGAAGTCAATATAGCACTGTAACTGTGGGTCATGACTGTGTGTGTGTAGGCCATTCAGGAGCAGATGAAAATCCATGGACAGGAGCCCGTGTCTTTTCAGGATGTCAAGGTATGTGACCTTTGACCTCATTGTTTGATCATCTAACCAGTTTCTCTTGAGCTGATAAACATAAATCATAACTTGAGTGGAAATTAAGTGTACAGATGTGTGTGTGTTACACAGTACTGCTGCAGCCTGTGTTAAAGCCTGAGGGGGGTGTGTGTGTGTGTGTGTTACACAGTACTGCTGCAGCCTGTGTTAGAGCCTGAGATGTGTGTGTGGTACACAGTACTGCTGCAGCCTGTGTTAGTGCCCGAGATGTGTGTTACACAGTACTGCTGCAGCCTGTGTAAGAGCCTGAGATGTGTGTGTGTGTTTGTGTGTTACACAGTACTGCTGCAGCCTGTGTTAGAGCCTGAGATGTGTGTGTGTGGTACACAGTACTGCTGCAGCCTGTGTTACAGCCTGAGATGTGTGTGTGTGTGTTACACAGTACTGCTGCAGCCTGTGTTAGAGCCTGAGATGTGTGTGTGTGGTGTTACACAGTACTGTTGCAGCCTGTGTTAGAGCCTGAAATGTGTGTGTGTGTGTGTGTGTGTGTGTGTTACACAGTACTGCTGCAGCCTGTGTTAGAGCCTGAGATGTGTGTGTGTATGTGTGTGTGTGTTACACAGTACTGCTGCAGCCTGTGTTAGAGCCTGAGATGTGTGTGTGTGTGTGTTACACAGTACTGCTGCAGCCTGTGTTAGAGCCTGAGATGTGTGTATGTGGTACACAGTACTGCTGTAGCCTGTGTTAGAGCCTGAGATGTGTGTGTGTATGTGTGTGTGTTACACAGTACTGCGGCAGCCTGTGTTAGAGCCTGAAATGTGTGTGTATGTGTGTGTGTGTTACACAGTACTGCTGCAGCCTGTGTTAGAGCCTGAGATGTGTATGTGTTAGTGTGTTACACAGTACTGCTGCAGCCTGTGTTAGTGCCTGAGATGTGTGTGTTACACAGTACTGCTGCAGCCTGTGTTAGAGCCTGAGGTGTGTGTGTGTGTGTGTTACACAGTACTGCTGCAGCCTGTGTTAGAGCCTGAGATGTGTGTGTGTGGTACACAGTACTGCTGCAGCCTGTGTTAGTGCCTGAGATGTGTGTGTGTTACACAGTACTGCTGCAGCCTGTGTTAGTGCCTGAGATGTGTGTGTGGTACACAGTACTACTGCAGCCTGTGTTAGTGCCCGAGATGTGTGTTACACAGTACTGCTGCAGCCTGTGTTAGAGCCTGAGATGTGTGTGTGTGTGTTACACAGTACTGCTGCAGCCTGTGTTAGAGCCTGAGATATGTGTGTGTCTGTGTGTGTGTTACACAGTACTGCTGCAGCCTGTGTTAGAGCCTGAGATGTGTGTGTGTGTGTGTGTGTGTGTTACACAGTACTGCTGCAGCCTGTGTTAGAGCCTGAGATGTGTGTGTATGTGTTACACAGTACTGCTGCAGCCTGTGTTAGAGCCTGAGATGTGTGTGTGTGTGTGTGTTACACAGTACTGCTGCAGCCTGTGTTAGAGCCTGAGATGTGTGTGTGTGTGTGTGTTACACAGTACTGCTGCAGCCTGTGTTAGAGCCTGAGATGTGTGTGTGGTACACAGTACTGCTGTAGCCTGTGTTAGAGCCCGAGATGTGTGTGTGTGTTACACAGTACTGCTGCAGCCTGTGTTAGTGCCTGAGATGTGTGTGTGTTACACAGTACTGCTGCAGCCTGTGTTAGCGCCTGAGATGTGTGTGTATGTGTGTGTTACACAGTACTGCTGCAGCCTGTGTTAGTGCCTGAGATGTGTGTGTGTATCTGTGTTACACAGTACTGCTGCAGCCTGTGTTAGAGCCTGAGATGTGTGTGTATGTGTGTGTGTGTTACACAGTACTGCTGCAGCCTGTGTTAGAGCCTGAGATGTGTGTGTGGTACACAGTACTACTGCAGCCTGTGTTAGTGCCCGAGATGTGTGTTACACAGTACTGCTGCAGCCTGTGTTAGAGCCTGAGATGTGTGTGTGTGTGTGTGTTACACAGCACTGCTGCAGCCTGTGTTAGAGCCTGAGATGTGTGTATGTGTGTGTGTGTGTTATACAGTACTGCTGCAGCCTGTGTTAGAGCCTGAGATGTGTGTGTGTGTTACACAGTACTGCTGCAGGCTGTGTTAGTGCCTGAGATGTGTGTGTTACACAGTACTGCTGCAGCCTGTGTTAGAGCCTGAGGTGTGTGTGTGTGTGTGTTACACAGTACTGCTGCAGCCTGTGTTAGAGCCTGAGATGTGTGTGTGTGGTACACAGTACTGCTGCAGCCTGTGTTAGTGCCTGAGATGTGTGTCTGTTACACAGTACTGCTGCAGCCTGTGTTAGTGCCTGAGATGTGTGTGTGTTACACAGTACTGCTGCAGCCTGTGTTAGTGCCTGAGATGTGTGTGTGTATGTGTGTGTGTTACACAGTACTGCGGCAGCCTGTGTTGGAGCCTGAAATGTGTGTGTATGTGTGTGTGTGTTACAGAGTACTGCTGCAGCCTGTGTTAGAGCCTGAGATGTGTATGTGTGTGTGTGTTACACAGTACTGCTGCAGCCTGTGTTAGAGCCTGAGATGTGTGTGTGTGGTACACAGTACTGCTGCAGCCTGTGTTAGAGCCTGAGATGTGTGTGTGTGGTACACAGTACTGCTGCAGTCTGTGTTAGAGCCTGAGATGTGTGTGTTACACAGTACTGCTGCAGCCTGTGTTAGAGCCTGAGATGTGTGTGTGTGTGTTACACAGTACTGCTGCAGCCTGTGTTAGAGCCTGATGTGTGTGTGTATGTGTGTGTGTTACACAGTACTGCTGCAGCCTGTGTTAGAGCCTGAGATGTGTGTGTGAGGTGTTACACAGTACTGTTGCAGCCTGTGTTAGAGCCTGAAATGTGTGTGTGTGTGTGTGTGTGTGTGTGTTACACAGTACTGCTGCAGCCTGTGTTAGAGCCTGAGATGTGTGTGTGTATGTGTGTTACACAGTACTGCTGCAGCCTGTGTTAGAGACTGAGATGTGTGTGTGGTACACAGTACTGCT
>JAFFST010040558.1:9504-20264 GCA_022414735.1 Noturus placidus
GGAGGGAGAGAGTGAGGGAGAGAGAGAGACAGTGAGAGAGAGAGACAGTGAGTGAGTGAGGGAGACAGAGAGAGTGAGGTAGAGAGAGAGACAGTGAGTGAGGGAGACAGAGAGAGTGAGGTAGAGAGAGACAGTGAGTGAAGGAGACAGAGAGAGTGAGGTAGAGAGACAGTGAGTGAGGGAGACAGAGAGAGTGAGGTAGAGAGAGAGAGAGAGACAGTGGGTGAGTGAGGGAGACAGAGAGAGAGTGAGGTAGAGAGAGACAGACAGTGAGTGAGGGAGACAGAGAGAGTGAGGTAGAGAGAGAGACAGTGAGTGAGGGAGACAGAGAGAGTGAGGTAGAGAGAGAGACAGTGAGTGAGTGAGTGAGGGAGACAGAGAGCTCCTAATAGCAGCTCCTATTTAAGTGATGCCTTGATTGTGAACAGGTGTGGCAATAATCAGGCCTGGGTGTGGCTAGAGAAATTGAACTCAGGTGTGGACAACCACAGTTATAGTAAGGGGGGCAATCACTTTTTCACACAGGGCCATGATGGTTTGGATTTTTTTTCACCTTTAATAATAAACACCTTCATTTACAAATTGCATTTTGTGTTTACTTGTGTTGTCCTTGACTATTGTTTAAATTGGTTTGATGTTCCGAAACACTTAAGTGTGACAAACATGCAAAGGAACAGGAAATGAGGAAGGGGGCAAACACTTTTTCACACCACTGTAGCTCTCTCACACACACATACACAATTCTCATCGGTGACATTTGGATAGTCTCCTGGTATGTTTATCATCCAACAAACTATTTCCTTGTCCTTCATTTAAAAAACGTTCTTTTTAATTTTTCTTCTATTCTGTTGTGTTGTTTTCTTTTCTTTATTCATTCCCCTCATGTTATTGTTTCACTCCATAAGCTTAACCATAAACAGTAACAGCAGTGTTTTTTTATTTGTATATCTCTTCTTTTCTTTTTTTTTCTCTCCATCACTTTCAGCTCCTTGCAAGGCAAAACATTTCCTACACAAAATGCAAAATCTACTTTTATAATGTTGATACTGTTACTACTACTACTACTACTGTCAATAATAATAATAATAATAATAGTTTTCTAAATGATTTTACTCATCCTCAAGTGCAGTTATTAGTTGATGTTTATGAATTAATTTGATCCTCATTAGCTATATTAGCATTAGCTCAGTACTGTTATGAATGTGATGTGAATTGAGAGTTTGCTCAGGAGGAGTGTCAGTGCTGGGTGTGTGTGTATGTGCGCTACACTGTTCACTCTTTAACAGTAATACATGATGTGTTTCAGTGAGGCAAGTTTCATATCACATTGACGAACATTAAGCTGATAAAGCTCTCTCTCTCACACACTCACATACACACAGGTGAGAGTTTGCTCAAGGTCTTCTCAGAATAGTTTGGTGTTGATTGATGGCAGAGTGTTTGCTCTGCTCTCAGTGACACACCGACTGGGTGACATTTCTAACTCAGGGTGTGACACAGAGAGATTAATGTATTGAGTATTAATGCTTCTTAGTCAGTGCTGTCACTTCCTGCTTGTCAGTTTGATCACAAACCTAAATTTCACATTACGGATCCATGGTAATTGGAACATCGTATCTTGGCTTTAGAGTGTAATGGGAAACTCAAACCCACAGTGTTGTGTTAGTCTTCACCTCCCTAACGCATGGTGCAAATTTGGGGAAGATCCAAGAAAGTCGAAATTTTCACACAAAAAAAAACACAAAAATTCACCTTACTGAATTTTTGGGTGAAAATTTCAACTTTCCCGGATCTTTCCCAAATTCCCACCATGCGTAAGGACTTAACTGTAGGCAAGACACACTTGTCTTTGTACTCCTCACCTGGTTGCCACCAAACATGCTCGACACCATCTGAACCAAGTAAGATTATCTTGGTCTCATAATCCATGCCCTTAGTCTGTTTGTGGACTTTCTTGTGCATCATCTTTAGAAGAGGCTTCCTTTTGTGACAACAGCCATGCTCAATTCATCTCAATTTGATGCAGTGTGTAGCGTATGGTCTGAGCGCTGACAGGCTGACCCCCCACCCCTTCATCCTCTGCAACAATGCTGGCAGCACTCATACGTCTATTCATTGAGGGAACCATGAATGCCAACATGTACTGTGATATACTGAAGCAGAGCATGATCACTATGCAGTAGTCCAGCATGATAACGACCCCAAACACACCTCCAAGTCGACCACTGCCTTGCTAAAGAAGCTGAGGATGAAGGTGATGGACTGGCCAAGCATGTCTCCAGACCTAAACCCAATTGAGAATCTGTGGGGCATCCTCAAACGGAGGTGGAGGAGCACAAGGTCTCTAACATCCACCAGCTCAATGATGTCATCATGGAGGAGTGGAAGAGGACTCCAGTGGCAACGTGTGAAGCTCTGGTGAACTCCATGCCCAAGAGGGTTAAGGCAGTGCTGGAAAATAATGGTGGCCACACAAAATATTGACACTTTGGGCCCAATTTGGACATTTTCACTTAGGAGTGTACTCACTTTTGTTGCCAGCGGTTTAGACATTAATGGCTGTGTGTTGAGTTATTTTGAGAGGACAGTAAATTTACACTGTTACACAAGCTGCACACTCACTACTTTACATTGTAGCAAAGTGTCATTTCTTCAGTGCTGTCACATGAAAAAATATAATCAAATATTTACAAAAATGTGAGGGGCGTACTCACTTTTGTGAGATACTGTACATGTCATTTTTTTGGTTTTCATTTTGAATAAATTTGCAGATTTCAAACAAACTTCTTTCATGCTGTCATTATGAGGTATTGTTTGTAGAATTTTGAGGAAAATAATTAATTTAATCCATTTTGGAATAAGGCTGTAACATAATAAAATGTGGGAAAGGTGAAGCGCTGTGAATACTTTCCAGATGCACTGTATAGTCTACAAATTTATATAGAAAACATGCTGTGTGTATTATTGTGCAGAGCTGTTTATTACAATGAGATGTTGTTTATTAGTTTGCATAGTTGGGAAAAATATTTGCATAATCATCAAAAAAAAACAAAAAACTGACATTTTAACAGAATCTGAGTCTGTATTCTGATGTATATATAAAAATAGTTTATTATTTTATGCTGTCATATAGCAGGCCAAATAAACTACCTTACACTTGAATAAACATACGGTATTATTGCAAAGACATTCACACTGTAATAAAGTAAAATACAATAAGTGTTAAATAAAATAAACAGTCCTTCAGTAATGTCAGTAAACACATTCACCACAGTGATTCTAACGGCATGCGGCCGAGCCACATTGTTTTCATAAAACAATTTCTTCTTCACCATATAGTACACTTATGCACAAGCACATACACTCTGTCTGTAAAATACTGCTGCATGCGAGAACCTGAACTGTAAGGTTCTGTCTTCAGTGTGCGTCTGTCAGTCACTTGTCTCGGGTCACCTGCACTTTGGTGTACGAGTCGCAGGGTGTAGTTAGGCAGGAGGTGGGCAGAGTAAACGGCCTGTAGAACTCACAGGGCACCACGGAGCGAACGTTCCTCTCCAGGAAGTTAAACACGTACCTCCACCACACACGAGAGAGATAATTCTGTGGAGAATCTCTTAGAGACTGGAGAAAAGGCAGAGAGAGAGAGTTAATAATAATAATAATAATAAATGTTTAAAGTACAACACTGAATCTGATACTGAGTCATTCAATGAATCAAATGTATGATTCATCTGAACCGACTAATTTGCTGGTCTGTTCTTGTGCTTTCGTTCTTATAGTTAGTCAAACAGGTAACTATGAGGAGATTCGTCAGCGTGATGTTCAATTGCAAGCACTGCACAAGAATTCTTAAGCAATTAACACGAACATTTCGCATAGACGACTCAATCTTAGATTCGGGTAGACTTGCAAACCGGTTCGCCTGATTCGTTTAAAAGAATTGATCAAAAGCATGATTCATTTATGTGTTGGACATCAGTAGCTGATTTGTAATTGTGAATTCATCCTCAACGTTGGATAAATAACTCATTTTGCAGGTTCTACTCGGAGCTGTACATCTTCTCAGAAATAGAACGTTGTCGTATCGAGGGAAACATTATTTTGTAGGCTAGTCAACTTTGGTTCCCAGCTGTGTCGGCTATTAAAATCAGTCTCTCCCATTAGGTTTGTTAAAATGCTAAATAAACTAGACCATAGTGTATACAAAAGATGATGTCATTAGTAGAGGATGGGAATGCATGATCAAGGAGTTTTCACTTTTACTGGTGTTTATAACAAACCACACAATCCCACACTCTCAAATGAGATTCAGAAAATGGTGTTTGACGTGATGGGTTTATGCGTGACTGACACTTATCGTTACAGGAAATCCCATGTTACGATTTAAAAAGACGAGGGATTGTAGGTTTAATGCTTCCTGGTTGTTGGACATGTTGTGGTACTAAAGTAAGATGGCACTCTCGGTTACCGCTGTGATATACACGTTACGTTCACATCACACTGCACTGACTGCCTTTACCTGGTTGTTGGCCATGGTGTGGTACCAGTAGAAGAGGCGTGATGTAACAAAATACGCCACCACCACGTCCACACTGTAGTGCTCGTGAGCTACAAGAATAAAGACCACACCCATTAAACTCAGTAACCAGCAGACCAGGTGATACCACCACATCCAGCGGGGGGAGTCTGTAACAGACAAGAGAACAGTGCTGAAGGCCAAACGCAACATGTGCAGTTGATTCATTGTGAACATGAAATCATGAGAAACAACCACAGATGTCTATAAATATATATAAATATGCTTGAATATGCAAATTAGAAACCCGTCCATGTCTTCCTGCCTTCCATAATTGCCTCAATAACATCTGCCATTAGGCACAGGTGGGAACAAATAGGAATTTACATCCTTGCAGATTATTGAACACTCCTAAAATAAAACATTACCATGACAACCACCGTTTGTTCCTCTCTGAAGTTAGCTAGCTCAAATGAATTACAAGCTTATGCACTATCAGCATCACAAATATGATTCACATCCTCATTTCTTCTGAACAGAACATTTTCCGAATAGAACATTACCATGACAACCACCAGAGATCTGTCGATCTCTAACGTTAGCTATGGTAACTAGCTGCCTAGTTAATTAGTTACTAGCTTGCAGGTGGAGATGATTTCAGTACCAGAGTTTTGATTTGAATCTTCATTTTCTCTGAATATTCTACTATCCAAATGTACTGTTAACATGACAACCACCATCTGTTCAACTGTTAAGCTCTACACCATCTGTTCAACTGTTAAGCTCTAAAGTTAGCTATCTAGCACCTAGTGTCCAGGTTCTGTGGCAGGGCATTTCTGACCACAGCTTCATCCTTACGATTTTATGAAAAGAAAATCCGTTCGTCCTTGACTGTGTGTGCAGAAGTGATTATGATAAGCACACTCACATTCACTGATGAAGAGGTAGGTGAGTGTGAGGATGACCGTGTGACCGCTGTACAGGAAATCGCCACACATCATGTGTGAGCCTGTGATGGACAAACCTCCTCCTGAGATAAGCTGAAAGATCCGATACACTTTCCCCAGTGAGTTATCATATAACTGGAGAAAGAGACAGAAAGAGATTGAACTCAGGGCCAACTCATTACAGTGGAGATGAAAGCAAAGTGCACACACACACAAACAAAAACAAACCTTAGGAGCACAGTTCATGTGTGTGCTGGGGACAGGCAGCGTGGTGATGTACATGGTGATGAGGCGATACAGATACAGTATCCCCATCAGGAAGAAGAATCTGCGGCCTATGATCGACCTGAAAACACACAACGCGCGCACACGCACACACACACACTACCATTTACAACCCGTCATCAGTAGACAAACCCTGACCTTATGGCAGAAGCACAAACATGACTGCTCTCTGAATGTAGCTTAGTGGAAGTGATGAGTGTTATGATTTGAACCACGGTAGTGGAGAGAACTTTGTTTCGATTGTCTGGCAGTCATAGTGTGTGTGTGTACATTTAGAGAGACAGTGAGAAAGAGAGACACTTAATATACTGACTTGTGTTTGAGCCAGAGCCACTGTGTGGTCCAGACGAGAGTCAGGACAATGCCGTTGACCTCGGTGACAGTAAATGCCCACTCCAGACGTGGTACATAATCGAAGAACTTATCAGGCAGTGGCGGGTTGTCCGCCTTCTCTGGAACGCGCTCGTGCACCACTGTGATCATGATAGTGGTGCAGAAGAGCATAGTCCCCATCCACAGGAAGGACACGCCTGTTTTCCACCACTCAGCCGGTAGATGCTCAACATCCAGGCGCTCAGGGTGTGGCTCACCCATGCTAATGCGGATGTAGTCCTGGTTCTTACGCAGCAAGTGTGCAAAACCTCGTGACAAACGAGACTGGGGTGTGGCATGGTCTGTGGACTGGTCTCCAGCTCTGCCCTCTTTCTTAATGGCCAGGGTTCGTTCTGTGGGCGGAGTCTGAGGGTGTGTGGACGTGTCCGGAGCGAATACTTCAATTTGGCTGTGATTTTCACCTTCGTGCTGCGCCGATTCAGGGAACTCAGCCACCGTCATCATTAATGTACATACACACCCACACACACCCAAATAACCCTGTGTTTTGTGAATGGAAAATAATCTCCTCAGAGGAATGGAAACAAACCACGGGCTGCTGAATTTCTGCTGCTTCCTGAGTGAGCTGTGACCTGAGAGAGAAAGAGAGTCATGAAGTGTGTTAGAAATGGATGCGTGTGTGTTTGAATTAAATAAACATTATCTGTCAATCTTTGAAGAAATAAAATTTCATAAATGATGTGCAAATAGGACACAAATGTCAGGCCCGGAGAAAGGAATTGTGGTGGATGATTATTATACACAAAATTGTCCCGGGATAAAATTTCTCCCACATGCTCTTACGCTTGTAGTGAAACATGTGTCTGATCACTGCATTACGTCAAACATGTAAATGACCTCAGGACAATGAGCGATTTCCTGACTTTCCTCACTTCAGGTTGTTTAATGCAAAAGAGTGTTGCATCATTTTGCATACCGTTGCTAATTTCCTCAAAAGTACCAACTTTTTCAGGGATCCTTAAAGTTGGCTTGGTTTGGCATTTTTAAAAGGTTCAGCCTGTAATGTTCACGTTTCTACACCTGTAACAATCACATAATTTATAATTAACTGCCAGAGTATTCATAAGATCTGGCCTGTTTAAAATGTTTTGGCTCTGAAATTTTCTCCACCCACTGCTGGAACAAAGTTGCTCAACTCCGCCCCTTTTCTTTACAAGACAACTCATAAGACCGTGTGTAATTTCAACACAGGTGTGCGGGGAGTGAAGGCTAGTCAATTTGCCCCTCACAGGATGTGGAGAAAATATTGGGAGAGCTCTGCGTAAGGAACATGTGTAAGAATGGAGCACTTTGGCCACGAATGAAATGGCTCGTGTCCTCGTTTATAGCTGCGGTGACATAAGTGAGTACAAGAGCTAGTGTGTTCCTCATGATGTTCCACATTAAATGGAACTATAACCAGATAAAAAGTATGATGTTTCATTCTTTAATTTTAAACACTGGTAAAGAGTTGTGGTATAAGAGGAATAAAGCACTTCAGAGCGGTAACAGTAACTCCACTTCATCACTCCACCCCAGTGTTGATTATTTTCCTAGAGCAGCATGACACAGTATGTTTGATTTTTTTATTTATTATATACACTGTTGTCATAACAAGAGAGTGTAATCTCTACTAAAAAGATATGAACCATATACCAGTATATTACACTACATATACACTAATAAATTAATAAGAGTCATACTGTGCTTCAAGAAACATTAACAACTGCCATATCATAAACTAATATACAAGTTAATATTAACATTAATAAAACACATCACAGGAACTTGCAAAGCCTTTAGCACAGTTTACTGTATAATATAATTAATTTACAAATATAGTTAAGTTAGTTTTAATCTGACCATTTTAAAAATGTCAGGAATAGAACAGATGATCATTTGAAGTGCCACAGTAAAAACATTGTGAGAGTACGAGTGTGTGTGTGTTGCAAGAAGTATTGCAAATAGTCTAACACAGTCATGATGTATTACACATCTTAGCCAGTTAAACTGCGTTAATACTAAGGTGTTCCTGATGGGTGGAGCCACACAGGGCATTCAGCATACTCTGTGTAGCATTACAATGATTTAATGTGATATCAATTAAACCATAATTAGTTTTAGAGCTTTAAAAAGGTAGGTAAAACATACTTACTAAAAAGGTACTAAAGAGGTATCATTTGTGGGTACAACCACAGCGACAAGAACAGGTACAGTGTAATAGCTGTAGTTAACTTTTCTATACCAGCACATGTCCAGGCTTATTAATTCCTCTTATTCCACAGCAAAATGATAAAAGAACATCATATTTTTTTTCCTGTTTATAGTTACATTTAATGTCTGTCAAAAAAGTTCCTGTTGTCACTCACTTTATCAGCCTCTCTTTATTAATTCTCTTGAAGTTAATAAGACAAAATAAATAAAATAAAAAATTTAAAAAACCAGCGTGTTGTATTTTTGTTACCGAGAAACAGCAAAGAAGCATAAACTCCTCTGTCATGAAGATGTCTGAAAAGTTACAGCTTTAACCTCTGATTGTTACACAGTGCTGACACTGGAGACTCCTTCCATACGTGTTACATAAACACATCTCTCCTTACAGAAAGCACACGTTTTAATCTGTTTATTATCAGGAGCGTCCGCTGTGCACGTCCCTGTGAACGAGGTGTTACTACAGAAACGATAACGTATCAGAACGAGTGTGTTAATGATAAATAAACCTGAGATTTGCAGCTGAGCTACAGTCAGAGCTGCTGTTTTAGAAACTAATCAACACCTTCTGATCTGTGAACTCAAAAGAGCTGTGGTATAAAATGATAGAATTAGCAGTGAAATTGTTTTGTGAAGTTCAGATGATGAGAAATAAATGCGATAATACCAAGGTTAATAGAACCTAAATAATTTCCATGGTTACACAATCAGTGTGTGTGTGTGTGAAAGAAACAAACAAAGGTAGGTATTTGTTGGAAGAAATCTTAACAAAAGGCTGAAAGGTGCTGGTGTGTGAATGTTTAACAGAAGGTGAATTTGAGCTGACACACCCTTCTTCTGGAACTCGTCTTTCAACACAGGGTCACATTCTTTCACTTCTTTATCTCTTCATCTTTCTTACTCATTCATGTGTTAAAGCACATTAAACACTCAGCTACATTTATTTTATTTATTTGACTGTAAATTTGATTATTACTCGGTTAACCGGACACAGTTAATCACTGATACGACATCAACTAGTGTTGAGTCTGAAGTTCTGAGGAAAAATGGCGGATGGTTTCGACATATCAACGAAAGCAACGCATAAACGAAAATATGCCGTTGTTGAAGGCGGAAAGGACCGCTGGACAGTCCAAAAGCCTTAAAATTGTACTTCTTCCCTTGTGTAACGTGTGTTTAAGTGATAAAGATGAAAATGGTGATGAAACGAGAATTGCACCACTGAGGTTACTGACCCAAGTTGATACGCGATAAACTCTCTGCGCATGCGCAACCCATCTCAAATACTAAATAGCTACTGTAGACTGTTTCAGTAATGTATTGTAGTTATTGTATTTTTAAAAAGTGTTGTAACATTAGTGCTCTCTACGAATTGCAGAAAGAATAAGTGTACAAATCCTGAAATCACATCCTAAAATCTCCACCTGTAGCCCTCAGAGCAACATGGCGGCTGTTCCAGGGAAATTATGAAAAAAAAAAACCCAAAACAAAAACCACGGAAATGTAAATACACTGCTTTCGAACAATAACCCGCTGACACGAGCACACAGAGGCAGTAAAGTTAGGTAAATGGGCATCCTGGAGGTCGTTGTGGTGAGATGAACAGTGGCCATATGGATATTTGTTAAATATTTGTTTAGACAGTTATCTCTCATATTCTATACAAATGAGAAGCGCACGTGCAACATGACATTATATTATCTTGTTTACAGACCACACTGTGGTGTTTATCAGAAAGCAGCCAGATCAGCTCCACTCGTTAGAAATGTTTGTCTTGCTCGTGTTACGTTTATTTCAGGCTTGTAAACATTCGTTTAATAAATTAAAGCTCTCACCCGGACCTGTACCTTGATCTGGATCTTCTTTTGGACCTGATGAATGAATCGTACAGCTGTGCGTGTGTTAAAGCTCAGTAAATGATGTTCACTCCACACGGACAGAGCCCGGAATCTGAATCTGAAGCCTTTACCTGCCGCTAACGCCCACCTGGATCTCAAAACCACGCCCACTTCCGGTTAATCTCGCGTCTTAAACACACACACCCACACACACACACAAACTATAAATATAACTTCTGCAGCAGAGAGTAAATGTGAGGTGAGAGAATGTAAACACAGCTGTGCGTTAGAACAGTTCATCATTTCTCTGACAGTTTGAGATGTGAGTTTGGGTTTTAAGATGTAGAGGTTAGTGAAACAGTGGAACTAAAACCCTGCATCTGTGGAAGGATGGTAAAGATGGACTGGAGGCTGAGTCTCAGTTTGAGGTTCCTGGAAACACATTCTTTCTGGCTGAAAATTCCTCTCATATCTATACATAAAGAATGCTGCTCCAGATTACAGACACATTCTTCTCCAGAGTACACACAGAGCAACAACGTCCAGATTACAGACACATTCTTCTCCAGAGTACACACAGAGCAACAACGT
>JAFFST010040558.1:40154-42654 GCA_022414735.1 Noturus placidus
GGGTGGGGTGGGAGGGGCTGTTATTGGGATAAAAAAATATTGATTCTGTATTGATATATTTTGTTGTACTCTGAAAAGTGTATGAGAATCAATAAAAAAAATAAATAAAAAAAAATAAAAAAAACATAGACTCAATATGCCTGCAAAAATCATACAAGATAAATTTTTTTTAATAACACTGTACTCGTCACTTCGAGTTAGTGTTTGAGGCATTATCTTAAGTTGCTCCAACTTTCACCTACAGTGTGAGGTCAAGATGGCGATTTTTTAAATTTGAACAAAAATAAAGAAAAGCACTCAAAACAGCACAAAACAGTAAATAGCAAAGTGAGGCCAAAGTGTGGAGAAAAAAAGGATCTGCTCATGATCCTGAACATACAAGCTGATCTGTGAAACATGGTGGAGGTAGTGTCATGGCTTGGGCTTGCATTTCTGCTTCTGGAACAATCTCACTAATCTTTATTGATGATGAGCTCATGATGGTAGCAGCAGAATGAATTCAGAAGTTTACAGGAACAATTTGGCTGTAGATTTACAGAGAAACTCATCCAACTGCATCACGAGGAACTTCATCATGCAGCAAGACAACGACCCAAAACACACTTCCACATCAACACAGGACTTCATCAGGGGGAAAAGTGGAAGGTTTTAGACAGGACAAGTCAAACGCCAGACCTTCACCCAACTGATCAGCATTTCCCCTCCTGAAGAGGAGACTGAAGGGAGAAACCCCCCGAAACAAACAACTACTGAAAGAAGCTGCAGTAAAAACCTGGAGAAGCTTCACAGAAGAAGTTTGGTGTCAGTGAGTCGCAGGATTAATGCAGTTGCTGCGAGTAAAAGGGAAACGCTACCGAATATTAAGTGTTATTTACTTTCATTTACTTCAGGACTGATCTGTTCCTTTACTTTTGATCAGCTAGAAATTGTGTTGTGATATAGAAGGTTGTGTGTTTTTTGGTGTTTAACCGAGGGGACTGTGTGTAAAATAATTAAGGTTAAAGTGAACAGGTTTTACTATAACACAGTAAATCTATGACAATGTATGTAACACCTGAGCAGTGCCACAGACTGATTGTTTCCATGCCACGCGGCATTGCTGCAGTAATTCAGGCAAAAGGAGCCCCAACTAAGTATTGAGTGCTGTTCATGCTCATACTTTTCATGTTCATACTTTTCAGTTGGCCAACATTTCTAAAAATCCTTTTTTTTTGTATTGGTCTTAAGTAATATTTTAATTTTCTGAGATACTGATTTTGGGGTTTTCATTAGTTGTCAGTTATAAGCATCAAAATTAAAATGAATGAACACTTGAAATATATCAGTCTGTGTGTAATGAATGGATACATACTAGTTTCACTTTTTGAACGGAATTACTGAAATAAATCAACTTTTTGATGATATTCTAATTATACGACCAGCACCTGTATATACACACACACACATCTCCAGTCAGTGGTTCTGACATATCAGCTTCAGAAAGCGGCAAGCAGTAAAGGCGCTGTAATGACTCAGCACATACACTAGGGGGAGACAGAGAGCTGATCTGAATAATAAGAGCTCCATACAAAACCGAATTTCCCGTGTTTTTCTCTTTGTGCGGTGAAGGTTTGTCAACGTCACCCCTAGTCAAAATATTGTGCACCCCTGCTCACAGAAGGTCTTAATTATGAATATTTTCTGTATTTTATAATAATAATGAAGACACGAACATTTAAATAACAAATTATGCAGTGATCAAGCAACGAAAATCCAAACTATATTGACGGCCCAATAGAGACTTTCATAGAACATCTAATGGTTTTAATGGTTATAATGGGAATTGTACTGGTTTTAATGGAAACTGTAATGGTACCTGTGGCTTTCTACTGGTAGTTTGTTGACTTTTATTGGTGGTATATTATGTATAGTGGATATCATTAAGGACCAGTAATGGCAATGGTTTTAATGGTTAGCTAATGGTGTGTAATAGTATTTGTAGTGGAAACCATTAGAATAGTTTTTGTCAGCAGGGTGTGTTCTTAATATTTTTACTTGAAATGATTTAATTTTTTTTGCAGGACGATAATGAACTGTATAGAGATTTCCTCCTCCACAAATTCAAAATCAAACCACAAAATGTCGACAGTGACACCCTGTGACCTCTGTAGTGCCCTACATAGTGCACTTTGTGTTGTGGTTTGGGACGCAGATGCTCAGGTTAATCAGTAACAAGCCGTTTTCTTCAGTCATCACTGTGTGTGTGTTTTGGCTTTGTAGTAGTTTAACTCCACGCTGAGACCATCTGTCATTGTCTCTCCGCCCCGAAGCCCCCCCCCTACAGAAACACACACACGGATGGAGGTAGAGGTCTTGCGAATTTTCAACATTAGGTTTTTGCAAAGATGTGCAATGAAACAAAGACACACATTAGGTTGAGTGACGTCTACACACCCACACACACACACACACACACACACTCTCTCGATCTCTCAGTGTAGGTGGAGTGTAACTGTCCTAT
>JAFFST010040558.1:45154-65700 GCA_022414735.1 Noturus placidus
AACTTCACCACATCAATGTTTTTTAAAAAAATCTATTTATTATCAGTGGAGCATCCGCTCTGTACACGTCCCTGAGAATGAGCTGTTACTATGGAAACCATTAGACTAACGTAATAGAATTAGAAATGAGCACATTAATATAAAAATCTGTGATTTGCAGCTGTACAGCGGTCAGAGATGCTGTTAGAGAATCCTAATCAACACCTTCTGACCAATCACAGTCCAGAACTCATGTTGTTGAGTGAACAGTTCTAGTGGTGTCACATGGTAGAGTAACATGGTACTTTTACTTTAGGAATGTTTTGACCCTGGTGGTCTGGAACGAAAGAGAGAGAGAGAGAGAGAGAGAGAGATGGGGGGACGGTTCCATATAAATATGTTGAACTCTGATTTAGATTCACTATTGACTGTAATATAAACACTTGAAGCTGTGATGGTTGCCAGATCCTCCACTGTTCCACCACTCTCATTATTACAGCCTGACACACTGACCAATCTCCTAATATGGCTACGTAATACTCTCTCTCTCTCTCTCTCTCTCTCTCTCACACACACACACACACACACACACACACACACACACATACATTGGTGCCCCATAGTACTGAGGTAAGGCTAATAGCTAACAGCACACCATGTGAGTGTGTAGCTTCAGTACACACGGTGATGATGTGAAGGCTGAAGCTGGGAGGAAGAAAGTATTCTTGTACCAGTGTGACTAGCATCTTAACATCAACAATATTTTAAATGGTACTTAATGAGCATTAGCTCTTTGTTATCCAGCAAGCAAAAATGTCATATTATTAACAGTAGGCACATGTTGGTGTGTGTGTTATCTCACTGTGTACATCTCCCCTCGGCCTTTGTGTGATCTCCTGTACGCGGTTATCCAGTGTAGTTGTGATTAGCTGTATGGTCGAGGGTAGTGCCGTGGTTGTGGCCATGATGCTGGTTGTTGGTATTGTTGTTGTAGCCACAGTCTTTGCCATTGTTGTTGTAGCAAGGGTGCTTGGCATTGTTGTCATAGTGACAGTGCTTGGTATTGTTGTCATAGTGACGGTGCTTGGCATTGTTGTCATAGTGGCAGTGGTTGGTTTTGTTGTTGTAGTAACTGCAGTTGGAATTGTACTAGCAACAGTGGTTGGTGCTGTTGTCATAGCTACAGTGGTTTGTGCAGTTGTCGAAGGGACAGTGGTTGGTGCAGTTGTCGTAGGGACAGTGGTTGGTGCAGTTGTCGTAGGGACAGTGGTTGGTGCAGTTGTCGTAGGGACAGTGGTTGGTGCTGTTGTCATTGCAAAAGTTGTTTGTGCTGTTGATGTGGAGACAGTGGTTGCCATTGATGTTGCTGCTATAGTGGTGGTTCTTGGTGAACTTGTTGTTGTGGTTGTCGTTGTCATAGTAATGGTTGTCGTGGCTGGTTTCTTGGTTGTGGTTGGTGGGCTGGTAGTGAAGGCAACTGTTGCTATGGTGATTTTAGTTGT
Source organism: Noturus placidus (assembly GCA_022414735.1). Taxonomy (NCBI): domain Eukaryota; kingdom Metazoa; phylum Chordata; class Actinopteri; order Siluriformes; family Ictaluridae; genus Noturus; species Noturus placidus. Next base: position 46,636 of record JAFFST010040558.1, read on the forward strand.
AGGTCGGGGTGTTGTAAAAGGCCTGGCTGGATCAACAGTCACTGTAATAACAACTGCAAAACAAAAGAACAGACAAAACTATCAAGAACACTATGGACACACACACACACACACACACACACACACTTACATTTGCAGTCATAGCTCCACCCCCTAGTCCCAGGTTTACATCTGCACTTTTTAGAGTCTGGCTTTTCATGGCAGGGGTTGTTCTTACCTAAACACACACACACACACACACACACACAGTAATAGCTGTATAACTGAACATTGTTGTATAACCAACATGTTGTATAATTTGGTGTGGGTGTGTGACTGTGAGGGTGTGTGTGTTTGTGTATGTGTGTCAGTGTGTGTGTATGTGTGGAAGTATGTGCGTGTGTGTGTGTGTGTGTGTATGTGTGTGTGTGTGTGTATATATATGTGTGTGTATGTGTGTGTGTGTATATGTGTGTGTGTGTGTGTGTATATGTGTGTGTATGTGTGTACCTGTACACTGGTATTTGCCATTGACGTAGCGCAGCTCGAAGCCCTTGTGACATTTGCATATATAGCTGCCGAATGTGTTCACACACTTCCGGAACCTTGGGCACTTAGCCACGCCCATCACACACTCATCAATGTCTGGGAACAAACACACACACACCATCATCATCATGTGCATTTGTATAATATACGATTTTTCTATATACAGACATGACGATGGGGTGTGTAAGACGTGACGCACCAACACACGTCCTGCGGTCTGGACCGAGCCGTAACCCCGGCGACGGGCATTGACACATGACCTCCCCCTTCATCACTGCACAGCCATACTGACAGTTAGCCATAGCACACGTCTGGGTGTCTGCAATAATGATGATGATGATAATAATAATAATAATAATAATAATAATAATAATAATAATAATGTTCCTCCATATGACAAGCACTGAAGAAAAAACTTCATAAAAATAAAAGTGACAATGAAACAATTTTCAAAGCACAGAAATGGGGCATCATGCACACGCACACAAACACAAACACACACACACACACACACACACACACACACACAGAGTGTTAAATGGAGGTTAAAGTGGACAGACTAACTCCTGCACGTGCCGTCGTGGTTCATCATGTAGCCGGTAAGACAGAAACACTTATAACTTCCCACCAGGTTCATACAGCGGTGTTTACATGGCCGCGGCTTCAGTCCACACTCGTTCACATCTACACACACACACACACACACAGGGAAAAGAGAGAGTGTGTGTAACTGTTACATATGCACACTAACTTAGAAATCATCATGTGACCTCTAAAATATCATAAATATCACTGTGTTCACATAACACACAAACATACACACACACACACACACACTTTGGTGGCTGTATATATATGCAAACATACACATGACCATTATCTAGAAGCATTTACCTAGTGTGGTAGAATCTCAATGTGTGTGTGTGTGTGTATGTGTGGGGGTCAACAGATATGACAGGAATGTATCCGTCTCTCTTTTTGAAGGTACATTTCCTCCCCCAGCTAGATGCGCACACACACACACACACATTCATACCTTGGTTGCAGGTCTTGCCCGTGTATCCCTGGTGACACCGGCACTGATCTGGACCAACACACTCGCCATGTTTACAGCCCAACTCACACACCGCTACAGACAGAGAAATAATCAAATAAGTAAGAAGCTGAAATTAGCACTGTGTTAATTAACTTAACCCAACACACACACACACACACACACACACACACACACAGAATTTGTGTATTCTTATTGTAGTCTTATTTGTATTTGTGTGTCTACGTGTGTGTGTGTTTGTGTGTCCTTACGTGTGCACTGTCCCCAGCTCTCTCGTGTCCATCCCCAGCAGCAATCCGTTCTGTTCCCGTAACGACAAATCCCATTGGTCGACATCTCCAGCATGGCCCACCTTTCACAGAACAGCAACCAATCAGAGTTGTCAAAATGGTCACATTCACTTCCTGTTTCACCTGTGTCTCTGCGCTCTACTGTAATTTGCGGATATGGCTCCTTTTAGCTCCAGGTTCCCCGTGACCCTGAAAAGGAGTAAGCGGTTGAAGATGGATGGATGGATGGATGGCTCCTTTTTTCTTAGAAACAGTAATAGCTATCTGTAGCCTCTAAAGCTAATTACATAAATTAAACAGTAAACCAAACAATGTGAAAATCGGTTATTTGATTGACACGTTACATGCTAGCTTCATTTGCAGATTAGCAAGATAAAAAGCCAGTTAATTGTATTAGCTACATACTGAACGCTCAACTATTGCTTTGCCACTTGCTAGTGTGAAATTATACACAGTGCCCTATTCTCTTACACTAGACACTATGGCAGTCTCAAATCACTGTGAACTAGCTGCTTTTACTGTGAAACTTCAGAAAATTTCGTGTTCTATCACACACAAAACAAGGCACTAGAACTGCTTAAAGTTTCTGTATAGTGCAAACTGTTAGCATTGCTGACCTACAAACATCCAGGAACTAGATAATCAACTACACAGTGCACTGTTTGGGAACTATTAACTGTTTTGTAATGTATGTGATCATTTCTCAAAATGGCGGAATCAATGGAAACTAAGTTAGCGGTAGGTGTAATAACAGTGTATTTTTTATTGTTCTGAGTCTTTAATTAGTAATTTTCCAACATATGTGAGGTAAATGTTGACGTTCCTGATGATTCTGTTTCATTTCTTCTGTCACTGTGCTTTTGTAATGGCTACATGCTAGCCACAGAAATCTTCAGCCTCAGTCTTTAGCTAGGTTATGCACAGTTTCCTAGCAACAATACAATTTCCCCTGATGTTATAAGTTCAGTTAAAGTTGGAAATTACCATTTCCTTGTGAATATCGGAAGAGCAGAAAAGAGTCTTTATTTGTGATACAGCTGGCGTGTAACTGAAGGTCCAACTGCTGATTTTATCACCGGGTTTCTGTGGGTATTTTTAATTCCTGTCATTTCCCCTGTTTTTAACTTTGTAACCGCAGGCGCCTGCGACGTTCTTGTTAAATACAGATCCACGTGTTGCACATATTTCTGAGCTAGAGCTCCTGTATGGACTTGAGCTTCTCAGCAACTTGACTTGACGAACTGTCACGTCCTAGAATTTTCTGCTCACTGAAGGATCCCAACCCCCTACAAAGGGTCTCTCTCTCTCACACACACACACACACACACACACACACACACACACACACACTTACTTTACACATTCTCAGTTAAGTCATCAATAACCTCACTCACCCCTGAAAGAACAAACAGTGCTAAACATTAACTCTTCCAGGTAGTATTTTCTTTCACCTGATTCTGAGAAGTTTGCAGCCCGGAGCACTTTCAGTTTTATGTTCTCTTGAAACTCACTCATTCCACAGATGTAAAAAGAAAGTTTTCTGATGGAAAAAATGTTTTGCTAACTAAAGTTAATTGATTATAAAATTAGCATGTTTAAGGTCTTGGGATTCAAACTGACAATCTTCCGAGTGCAGAATGTAACCCAGTGAGCCACCACACTCTTTTATAAAGACTCGTTAGTAGAAGATCACACGCTCACGTCTGTGATGTGTTCTATATTTGGTTTTATTGAGGAGTGAAAAAAATTCCTTCATGTGGTTATAAGCAGGAATCAGAAGCCAGGCTGTGTTTCAGTGTTTAACACACCCTCGTCCACCATCTTAAGGGTCATTTCTTTACTTTATCACACCAGGAATCAGACCAAGAACTAAGCTGACAACGTTATAGACCTCAGACAAAGACCTCAGAAGACTTTTAGAAGAATCTAGAAAGTTCCAGGGTGTTTAAAAGGGTGCTATATGAGTTCTACACATGAAGAGAAAGCAAGCCCATAAACCCCCCTCCCGGTACCTGTGTCCCGTTAAGACCTGCGCCGGAAAGCGCGCGCCGCTCAGCAGCAGTAGCAGTACTAATCCCGGTATTCTCTCCTCCATGCCCGCGGTGCTGCTATGATTCCTCTCTACGGGCCACACTCCATCACACACACTCCATCACACACTACATCCCACAGGGCGCTCGGTTATTGACCATGAAACCCCGGAGAGTAGCGCGCGCTGATAAATCCGTAGTGTTCCCGTTCAGTGCGTGAGACGCACCTCTCTGCTCGGTCAAACGCTGTGAACCCGGAGAGAGATAAACACGGCGCGCGCGCGCGTGTGTGTGTGTCTCCGCGCGTGTGGAGCGTGAACACACTCCTCCCACTGACGTTCAGGTGTGCTTCTGACACGCACACACACACACACACGGGCACAAGCACACACACGCACACACCCACACACGCGCACAAGCACACACGCTCACGCACGCACACACGAAGTCTGTAATTAGGCTATAGGGTGTTTGTGGGCAAGGAGAAGTCTGTCTTCACTGCATCCTGTTTTGATAATTACACTTCAAACTGCTGTCAGAGGGTTTCTCTCTCTCTCTCGCCCCCCCTACACATAAGATTCATTTCCTAAATTACTTAAACATCAGCACCATATACAAACAGCAGAACAAAATGTGTGCGCGTGTGTGTGTGTGTGTGTGTGTTCTGGGTTTCTAGGCAGAGTAAATTACATACGTAAGCAACCAACAGCTGTGCAATTGTGTGCCACACACACACACACACACACACACACACACACACACACACACAGTCCTGTTAATTTGTCCTTTTACGGACTTTCAGTGGTGCTACGTTCCGCCCAGACTTCTCTCCCGAGCCTCCACACAGTTATTCTCATCTCTCTTCCTGACTGAGATGAAATTTACACTTTTGATTAAATCTCTCTGGATAAGAGCATCAGCTAAATTACTAAATCTCAAAGTGCTCTTCATATAAAATGTTAAATAAAGTCTTTCTGATACAGGCACATTAATGAGACTAATCTACACTCACTCCTTACTCGAGAATAAATCTGTAAGAGTTAATAAAAGTCATTAAAATATATTTAAGATGAAAAATGCATGAAGAAAGATTAAGAGTAATGGAGTGTTCCTAATCTTCTCTGGAACACGACTCCTGAGTTCAGAGCGGGTGTCAGGAACATATCTTCCTCTAGCCGAGCTGAGATGATCCTCAGGATTAATATTGTCCTGTTTTAGCTGAGTGAAGTGTTGGAGTTTACACTGCTTCAGGAGATCAGTAAGGTGAAGCCACAGAGGAGTCATTTCAGTCTCTTGAAAGGAATGTTTAATTTCTGGATTGTTCAGACTTATGTGCATTGTGATCGGACTAACGTTCCATCCATCCATTTTCTGTACCTCTTGTCCTTCAGCGTGGTGGCAACGTGGAGCCTATCCCAGGGAGCATGGGGCACAAGGCAGGGTACAATCTGAACAGGTTGCCAATCAATCACAGGGCACACTTTGGACATGCCAATCAGCCTACCATGCATGTCTTTGGACTGGGGAAGGAAACCGCAGAACCCGGAGGAAACCCGTGCAGCAGGGGGAGAACATGTGAACTCCACACACACAGGACCGAGGCGGGAATCAAACCCAAAGCCCTGGGTGTGTGAGGAGAACGGCTTGAGCGATGTGTAAAAAGATCACTATCATGGCTGTTATGTTATTTTTATTTACTTTTACAATTCTTAATGTTTTTCGATAAATTTTATGTTACACAGATATTTATTTATCCATCCATCCACCCATCTTCTACCGTTTACTCCTTTTGTCAGGGTCACGGGGAGCCTATCCCAGGGAGCATCGGGCACAAAGTGGGGTACACACCGGACAGGGTGCCAGTGGTATTTATTTATAATGTTTTTAACTCTGTTAGGCTGCAGAAACGTCTTGCTGTCTAGTTACTTTACAAGTACATTTTTACACCAGCAGATGGCGCTTGAGTACAAAAATCTCTTCCTTAAGTAAACATGCTGATGTTCTGGAAAACTGTAAAACTACTGAACTATAAAAGTACAGCTCTGAATTCTTCACTCAATTTAAAATTAAAGTACAGCTCAGTAAATGTGTGTGTCTCAGGCCACACACTGCTCTGGGTTACTGATGGTAATTTTATTGATTTACACCCAGAGGTGGGTAGATTATCTAACATTTTACTCAAGTACAAGTGAAACTACTCATAAAAAAGAATTACTCAAGTACAAGTAAAAGTAATAACATTACTAATTACTCGAGTAAGAGTATTCAATGAGAAGACTACTACTACTATTACAAATTACGCAAATTATTCATCGAGTTGGGGGGGGGGGGGGGGGGGGGGTAGGGTCAGCATGTTGACTCACCCACAGTGCTGTATCCTCAAAACAACACATGAACACAACACTTTAAACAGTATAATTTACAAAGAGTACAGTTTCAGTTTATTACCAATCTAAACTAAACACCATCTCAGCACTGCATGTCAAAAATACAGTGACAGGATTCAAACCTTAAAGCAATCTGAACACATCCGGGAAACTTCATCTGAATCATTTCACCATAAACATTTCATTTTGATGAAGTGTTCTGGAAATTTACCCTTGCAATACAGCTATATTTAGATTATGACATTTATTTTCCAAGAAAAAGTGTCTTTTGAATACTTAAGGTATTTCCTGTGCTAGCTCCATCGCATTCGGTTGATCAAGTGCACGATTGTGTGGTATTTCCCACATTTAAGTAGAACGTATGCTTCACTTTTTAAATGTACGCTAGGTTCAGTGTACAGTATGTGTGACGTAAATTTCGCCATCAGCAGAGTATGCATGTAATTTACACGCGCCGCTCAATTTTTCAAACCCATACACGTTTAATTCTTTTGCACAATTCAGTGGTTCCACAGGGTGGCTACAGTGAGCCAGGGCAGTTGATTCTCAAGGTAGTGGAAGAAAAAACCCAGGATGAAACAGAAAAGAGTGCAGGTTAGAAAGTACCTGCATTTGTATAAGTCTAGCCTTAAAGAGAATAAGGATTTTTATTTTAAATCACAGCTGCAGTAACGGAAGAATAGGAGGGCATGTAATTCATTCTGACGGCAGGGATTTGAGAAGATGTATGCCAATCATCTCACAGCCCCTCTGGGCATCATGGCAACGGATCAGTGCCTCCCAGGCCAGTCGCCATCATCAACACACTAGCCTACTCTGTAGTATGATAAATTAAGTGCTAGTGTGGTAAGTGTGTTAGCAAGTGCTATTTTCTTTTTAAATATACTAAAATATTAAGACAATAATAAAAGGAATAAATGAGAAATGGTTAAATAAAGAGCGTGTGCAAGCAGAACTCCATTTCACACGTTGACCTTCATGATTAGCTAATCACTTCATTATAACTCTATTTCCTGTTTTCATCACCACGTTTAAGCTTTAGGTGGAACATTTCTTCTGATTTGTCTGCTGAAAAACAGTTCAGTATAGTATCAGTGCCATGCAGTGGCTGTGGCTCAGGTGGTAGAGCGGGTTGTCCACTAATCATAGGGTTGGCAGTTCAATTCCCGGCCCACATGACTCCACATGCCGAAGTGTCCTTGTGCAAGACACTGAACCCCAAGTTGCTCCGGATGGCAAGTTAGCACCTTGAATCACAGCACTGCTACCATTGGTGCGTGTGAGTGAATGGGTGAATGAGACACAGTGTAAAGCGCTTTGGATAAAAGTGCTATATAAGTGCGCCATTTACCATTTTACCAGTATCAGTATTGGTATCAATATCAGTACCAGTATCGGTACCAGTACCAGTATCAGTATCAATATCAGTACCAGCATCGGTACTAGTATCAGTATTAGTATCAATATCAGTACTAGAAATGGTTTGGGCGGCTGTGGCTCAGTCGGTAGAGCGGATTGTCCACTAATCCACTAACCGTGGGGTTGGCGGTTCGAATCCTGGCCCGAAGTGTCCTTGGGCAAGACACTGAACCCTAAGTTGCCCCCAATGGCAAGCTAGCACCTTGCATGGCAGCTCTGCTACCATTGGTGTGTGAATGTGCTCTCATTAGTAAGTCGCTTGTAAATGTAAAAATGTAAAAATGATATTTCTGTAAAGCTGCTTTGAGACAATGTACCACTGTAAAAAGCGCTATACAAATTAATAAATTTTTAATTAATTACTAGTACCGGTATCAGTATCAGTACCAGTAGTAATATTAGCATCAGTATTACTAGGCTATCAGTACCAGCATCAGTACCGGAATCAGTATCAGAACAAGTATCAGTATTAGTATCAGTACCAGTCCCATTATCAGTACCAGTACCAGTATTTGTGAAGGAAACTGTGACATGTTTCAGATTTTTAAAAAAAATAGGAGCTAGTAGTTTTTTAAAAGAAAAAATATTTGATGGGTATTATTACCAACATTATCAATATCGGAAAAGAAAAAGCCGTATTGTTCCACCTTTACTTCTTCTTCTTCTTCTTTTTCTTCTTCTTCTTCTTCTTCTTATTATTATTATTATTATTATTATTATTATTATTATATTTGAAGTAAAACGTATATACGGGAATAGATGTGAAGGCCACACACACACACACACACACACACACACACACACACACACACACACACATAGAATCCCCAGTGGGAAAACGCCTCTGCACCGCTTTTCCCTTAATTAGCCTCCCGGTGCCCCGTGGCTAATTACGGTAACGAGGCGCTAAAAGGGCCGTAATGAACCACAAAATCCCCCCAAAAAAACCTCCCCCAGCTCCGCGCGCTCCTTCGAGCCCTGATTAATCTGTCCGTGATTTCCGGAACTGGCAGAAACGGAGAAAAAAAATATAAACCGAGGCGATTTTCCCTCCCTCACTGAGACCCCCTACCCAAAAAAAAAATAAATAAATAAAAAATAAAAAAAAAAAAAAGAGAGAGAAAACATCCTCCCACCCCGGGCGTTTGTCACCTCGCGCCTCCCCGCGTGCCTCCGGCGTGATTTACAGCCAATGATCAGCTGTAGGTGTCCGCATCGGCGCTTCCTCACCTCTCTCTCACACACACACACACACACAAACACACACACACACACACACCGGGAGGAGCCGTCTACCCTTCCGTCACCCGTGCCCGCCCCCCGGAGGACGGTGCGTCGTGTCGTTGGCAGCGTCAATATTATTTATGATCCCCGTTAGGAGCCTCTCGGTGGGTTTTAGCGCCGCCGCCGCCACTGATGCGCGCGCTAAAAAAAATCTCACATCCGTTTATTGTGTGTTGTTGTTGTTTTGTGCTTTTAATGTGTTTGTGTGTGTGTGTGTGTGTGTGTGTACTGGCGCGCGTGATTGAGTGAGTGTGCATGTGTGTGTTTTCCCGCGGCCGGAGCGCACTGATGCTCTGCGTTAAAGAGGCTTTGATCGCGAGGCGTCGGGAGTCCGGTAGGTGAAGCAGCTCGTCCATTTTCCCTCACACCCCCCCTCCCCTCTTCCCTCTCCCTTTCTCCTCCTCCTCCTCCTCACCCTCCTGCTGTTTTTCATGCTCTCTCTCTCTCTCTCTCTCTCGCTCTCTCTCGAGGCTGGCGAATTAATCCGTCGCCTTTAATTGCGCGCGTGTTAGCGGTGTCCGGCCTCGCGCCCTCCCCAGCGCTCCCCGTTAATGACCTCTGATCCGCGCGCGTGTGTGTCCTCCCCCCCTACCCCTCGTGCCGCAGCAGGCGGAGAGTAATTACCGTAATTGATGCTCGAGGCGACGGGAGCGGGGCAGCGCGAGGAGGAGGGAGAGATTTGGCCGCAACTGCTATCTCTCTCTCTCTCTCTCTCTCTCTCTCTCTCTCTCTCTCTCTCTCTCACACACACACAATCACACACACACTCTCTCTCTCACACTCTTTACCTCTCTACCGCTGTCTCTCTCTTCCGAGGCCTGCTTTCCTTAGACAATAGGAATGAGACAGGACGTTGTGATGTAGTCATGATGTAAATAATACAGATATCACTCAGATAATGTTTATATCATGTTTATATCAGTGTAGTAAGTGTGTCAGGACAGTGTATGAGGCTCATACTGATCACTTCCTGTCTATTACACTAATCCATTCTTACTCATTTATTTATCTAAAAAGTTATTCTTTGACCCCGTGCATTCGTACAACTCGACATAAGGGAACATTTATTTTGATAAAAATCTTTAATTAAAGTTGTGTGTAAATTTCAGTAACACAGATTTTTGCGTGTATGTTGACAAACGTCAATCAGCTGTAAATTACCCAAAAGTGACCCAGCACAGCTGGTTTCCATTTAGCCACACCCACAAAACACCATAAAGGACAAAAAATGGTGAGTAAACAGTGGCAGAGCTCCTGCAAAGCACAGCATGCACTAAATATTCCAGTAATGCAGCTCAGCCACTGCAGCGGATCAGCTGCCATAGACATACACTAAAGCGCCAGTCACACCAGACTTTCAGACCGTTGCAGATATGGGCGCCAACCGGATATGACATCACACGCCACCGTTAAAATATGCCTTCTGTTCCTGTACACAGCAACAAACAATCCAGGGAACTTCTCTTTTGATGTTGGTTTTATATTCTTCTATAAAGCAGCATAAAACTGGTGCGATGGTGTGACACCACTGTAATCGCTCTGAAGAGGTCACGCCCCTTTACTCCTCCTCCTCCTCCTCCTGTTAAAGCGTACCATTACTTTACACTTTGTCTTATTTATATTAATTTATATTCATTTATATTCATTTATAGATTTGTTTTGGAATCACTTTCTTTCAGGTCAAACAACATTTCACCACATTTCACTGAAATAAAGAAGTGATTTAAAGTTGATCGCAGGAAGTAGTTCAGTTTGATTAACCCCACAGACAGGAAGTGACCTGAACACGCGGTGCACTCCAGGCTTCATTTATTCACACCAGAGCTGCAGAAATACTAACCAAATTATATCAAATAGAAATGCTAGAAAACTATTCATGTTTAACTGATCTATTTATATTAATATTTAACAGTAATATTATTATTATTATTATTATTATTATTATTATTATTATTATTATTATTATTATTATTATTATTATTATAAATTGTATAGAAATTATAGTTCTTTTCCAGCTCCTTTTCCAACAGTCATCAGTTTTTCTTTTTTTGGTGCAAACGATTTAACACTCTCTCTCTCTCTCTTTCTGTCTCTCTCTGTCTCTCTCTCTCTCTGTGTCTCTCTGTCTCTCTCTTTCTCTTTCTCTGTCTCTCTCTGTCTCTCTTTCTCCCTGCAGAAACTCTTTCCTGGATGGTTGTGTTGTTATTGTGAGTGTGTAGGTGTGTGTGCGTTTGTGTGTGTGTTTGTGTGTGTGTGTGTGTGTGTATGTGTTCCGTTTCCCATGGCGAACATGAGCAGCAGTGTGTGTATGGAGACCCCACACACTCACGGCCACGCCCACAGTTACACGCCCACCACAGGGCGGGACTTTTCCCTGCAGATGGACTCATGCATGAACCCGGTGCTGGACTACAGCGCTCAGATGGAACGCTACCGCTCCTTTGCTAACTTTTACAAAAATGGCGCAGCTCCGTTTCCTCAGGCGGCAAAAATCGCTCGCTTGGCCACACCCATTTTCCCGTCGCCGATGACGCCATGGTCATGTGACAACGGAATGCTCTGGGGCCGTAAGCCACCCGCGGTGAACGTCAACGTCAACGTGAATGTCAACGGGGCTCACGCACACGCTCACGCACACCGGACCGCCATGCCTCGGGCGGAGCCACTTAATGTGCACATGCCCTCCAAGATGTCCACCGACAACTTCCTGTCTCCGCTCAGTCAAGTGGGTGGAGCCGAGTGCATGAACCGCCTCAAGGTACCACCACAGAGCAGCGGGAGTGGTGGAGGAGGCAGCGCCAGTGAGGCTGAAAGGGGCGGGGCTACGTTTGGAGGGTTTGCGCTACCCCCCGGGGTAATCGTCATGACAACGCTGCACTCAGGGGCGGGCTCGTCAGTGGCGACGATGACGGACAGCGCGTTTCAGATTGCCGCCGACTGCCAACACAGCAGCTCCACATCCTGCTCCGGCTCTAACGCTAGCACTAACGCTACCGTCAGCACTAACAGTAGCTGCAGCGGTGGAGCAGCAAAGAGGAAGCGGAAGCGGTGTGGCGTCTGCGCCCCCTGCAGGCGGCTCATCAACTGCGGTGTCTGCAGTTCTTGCCGGAACAGGAAGACGGGTCATCAGATCTGCAAGTTCAGGAAGTGTGAAGAGCTGAAGAAGAAACCAGGGAGCACAGCGGAGGTAAATACACACACAAATTTATACAAAAATACATGTACATAAATAACATTTTGAGCTGTGTTCCATTCTGAAGGTTCCATAACAAGTAAGAACCTATAACTTTTGAGGAATATTTTTTGGTGCTGCACATATATTATTTTGTTTAATCACCTTTGCTTGCTAGTTATTAGCATACCTGAGGATGGATCCTGAACTAGCGCCAGTTGACACTTGTTTCTTTCTACTGTGTTTGACATAGAAGAACTAGTTTTGGTTCCTTTAGGAACCTTTCCGTGGATAGTTTATCTGTTTGCTGTCAGACCTAAGGTTCATTGGTTCTTTGCCACATTACCAAAAAATGGCTATGGAACCATCTATCAACACAATCAAATGCTCTTTTGAGATTTTTTGCAGTGAACCTGGAGAACCTGAAGAACCTTTTCATATTATCTTTGAACTGTACAGTAAAAAGATTTGATCACATATTTGTCGAGACATTCTAAATTATGGGATTGCACATTTGTGAAGGACATGCATGATGCTGTTGTCAAGTTCACCTCAAAATTAACATAAAAAAAGCCCTTTATCTTCACTCTTCATCAAAACACGTTCTACACACGTTCTCCAAGAAAGAAGAACTCTTTATGTACGTGATTGAAAGTTTTTAGTTTATTTTATTTAATAAGTGTTAGATGCTGCCTTCTGATTAGAAAGATCCTCGATAGACATGAAACCTCCTCGGTTGTGCTCTCTCACACACACACACACACACACACACACACACCACTCCTTCACGCTGCCTTATAATTGCTTGCTGTGGGTTTGGAACACAGCCCGGGCCTGGCACACGCTGCGCTAATTAACCACCAGACATTCACAGTGTGTGTGTATATGTGTGTGTGTGTATGCACGTGTGTGTGTGTAGAGGGCACAAGTGGATGACTAGGACGTTTTCCCCAAAGGCCTTTACAGCTGGAACGCTGCCGGCACACACTTCCACGCTCCTCAGACACGCTAGCTCCTGCCTTTCTCTGTGTCTGTCTCACACACAGGCAGGACTGTGTGTGTGTGTGTGTGTCTGTGTGTATGTGTGTGCGCCATGATGAGGCAATATGCTGTAAGCTGGCTGTAATGTTCAATCAGAGAGCCAGAGACCCTTTCACACACACAAGACCAAAGATCCTCGACTCATTGCTGTGTATGTCAGGGGTATTTTAACATGTGGGAGGGGTATTTTGGTGTGGGGGTGGGGTATTATGAGGTGGGGGAGGATATTTTGAGGTGGGTGGAGGGTACTTTGCGGTGGGAGGGGTATTTTGGTGTGGGGGAGGGTTATTTTGATGGGGGGTGTTTTGATGTTGGGGAGGATTATTTTGGTGTGGGGAATTTTGATGTGTGTGGGGGTATTTTGGGGGTATTTTGGTGTGTGTGGGGATTTTGGTGTATGTGGGGGTATTTTTGGTGTGTTTGTGGTATTTTTATGTGTGGGGGGTATTTTGGTGTGTGTGGGTATTTTGGTTTGTGGGGGGTATTTTGGTGTGAGTGTGGAGTATTTTGGTGTGTGTGGGTATATTGGTGTGTAGGGTGTATTTTGGTGTGTGGGGGGTATTTTGGTGTGTGTGAGAGGGTTTGGTGTGTGTCGGGGTATTTTTGTGTAGGGGGTATTTTGGTGTGTGTGGGGGTATTTTGGTGTGTGTGTGATGGGTTTGGTGTGTGTCGGGGTATTTTGGTGTGTGTGGGGGCTTGGTGTCTGTGGGTAGGTATTTTGTTGTGTGTGGGGATTGGTGTGGGTGGGGCGTTTGGCATGTGTGTGTGGGTATTTTGGTTTGTGTTAGTATTTTGGTGTATGCGTGTGTGTGTGTGGGGGGGTTTAGCGTGTGTCTGGGTATTTTGGTGTGTGTGGTATTTTGGTGTGTGTGTGGGGGGGTTGGTGTCTGTGGGTAGGTATTTTGTTGTGTGGGGGGTTGGTGTGGGTGGGGGGGTTTGGCGTGTGTGTGTGTGTGTGTATTTTGGTTTGTGTTGGTATTTTGGTGTATGTGTGAGTGTGTGTGAGGGGTGTGTGTGTGGGTGGGGCGTTTGTCGGGTGTCTAGGTATTTTGGTGTGTGTTGGCATTTTCGTGTGTGTGTATTTTGGTTTGTGTTGGAATTTTGGTGTATGTGTGTGTGTGTGGGTGGGGTGTTTGGCATGTGTGTGTTTGTGTGTGTGTGTATTTTGGTTTGTGTTGGTATTTTGGTTTATATGTGTGTGTGTGTGTGTTTTGGCGTGTGTGTGTGTGTATTTTGGTTTGTGTTGGTATTTTGGTTTATGTGTGTGTGTGTGTGTTTTGGCGTGTGTGTGTATTTTGGTTTGTGTTGGAATTTTGGTGTATGTGTGTGTGTGGGGCGTTTGGCGTGTGTGTGTGTATTTTGGTTTGTGTTGGTATTTTGGTGTATGTGTGTGTGTGGGTGGGGGTTTGGCGTGTGTGTGTGTGTATTTTGGTTTGTGTTGGAACTTTGGTGTATGTGCATGTATGTGTGTGTATTTTGGTTTGTGTTGGTATTTTGGTGTATATGTGAGTGTGTTTGTGTGTGTGGCTGGGGTTGGTGTGTGGGTGGGGGGTTGGCGTGTGTCTGGGTATTTTTGTGTGTGTGTGGGTATTTTGGTGTGTGGGGGGGTATGATATCAGAATATCATCAAGTGTGATAGATAAGGAGTAAAACACTGTGTGTGTGTGGTGCTGTTATAGTAAATGATCTACAGCAGAGTGGTGTGATGAAGTGGAGTTACTGTTACCTCCCTGAATGTTGATTATTTTCCTCTAGCAGCACATTCCCACGTGTTTTATTACTCTTACACCACAAAAACATATCAGCTCTTACAATTATTTATTAAAGAACGACACCTTATACTTTTTAAGATCGATTCTGTGAGGTTCTGAGAAGTTTTGGAGGTTCTGTGAGGTTTCACCGCTCTCTCCCCAATTCAGTTTGAAGGAAACTGGCTTTTTCTTATCTCTTTCTATTTCTTTCTTTTTTCTCTCCACTGATCTGAATAATTATCCTGATTCCTTTCTTACTCTTTCTGTTCCTTTTTTTTTCTCTGCCACTTTCTTCTTTTCGGGTTTTTGCTGCTGTTGATACTTCTGTGCTTTTTCTTTTTTCTCTTGTATTTCTATCTGTCCTTCTCGTTCTCTCCTTCTGTCTATTTATTTCTCTTGTTGTCAGTCTCTCTCTCTCTCTCTCTCTCTCTCTCCCTCTCTCTCTCACTCTCCTTTATCTTTCTCCCTGAAGAGACAAATCTGAAGTTAGTGATCTCTGTGTCAGTACTGAAGGCAGTAAAAAAAACAACAACAGGGAATCTGATTATCAGGAGTGTGTGAGCTCCACTAGTGTGTCTAACATTCCCTGTGTGTGTGTGTGTGTGTGTGTGTGTGTGTGTGCGCGCGTGCGTGCATTTCCACAGAGAGCCTCGTCCGTGGGAGCAGCAGACACGTTCCGCTGGTTCTTCTGAGAAGGAAATTCCAGAACACAGACTGTACACACACACACACACGCACACACACACATACACACACACACTGGACCACAGCAGTGCAGACACTGTGCTCCATCTTTAACAATTTAACTCTTCTAACTTTAACTGGACCTTCAGTTCTGTATGGCAAGACAGGAAGTGGATCTGCGAGACAGGAATTGGAGCTGAGAGGAGCGCTGTGATTAGCTGTCCTGGCTGTCTGACTCCACTGGACTCATCTTTACTCTGAGACATTTTCGGACAGATTTGAAATAAAGATCAGAAGTGTCTGATTGGAGGAGGTGGGTGTAAGCCACACCCCCAGAGAAAGTTCCGGACTATTGACATGTCACACACTTCACTGTTGCATGGGTAGAAAAAAAACTAATGTGTTTTGGTTTGACCTGAAGACTTTATTTACTTTGTACATTGCTGTTGTGATGCCTTACTGTCTTGATTAATAAAAGACTGTTAGGATAAACCACACCCCTTTTTAATTAGCTGTCTCACTCTCTCCCTTTCTCTGTCTGTCTGTAGCTCCATTGTTCACATGCAACAGAATGGCGGCTTGTGTGTTTTATTCTCTCTCTGAGGCCGACAGATGGATTTCATCTCCATCTCCTGGAATCCATTTTGATTTGATAAGCCTGCAGTGTGGAGTGGTGTATGTGTGTGTGTGTGTGTGTGTGTGTGTGTGTGTGTGTATGTGTGTGTGTGTGTGTGTGGAGACGGGGCTGTCTCAGAGTGAGTGTGAAATATAATATGGCGTGATTATTGTGCAGAGCGTGTGTGTGTGTCTGAGTGTGAGCAGCTTTAATACCACATGCACACACACACACACACACACACACACACAAGGAAGAATGAATGGAGCAGGAGGAGAAGATGGCGGAAAGCTCGGGCTTCATGCCGCATCACTGTACATGTCATCCTCTTATTGTTGCGCTTCTATGACGACCCCTGCGTTGCCAGGCAACATGAATTACAATGACATGCGCTGCCTGTGTTCTAGAATGTGGGCGGGGCTTCAGGATGCCTTCACTCAGAAAAGGATGAGGGGGGTGTAGGGGAGAGGGAGAGAGAGAAATAAAGACTAACAACATAGAGAGAGAACCGACAGAATTAAAATGAAAAATTAATGAAAGGACAGCAAGAAAGAGGGAATAAAGACTGAATGGAGGGCGAGCGAGAGAGAGAAACGGGAGGGGGTAAAAAGTAAAACAGGAAAGAGATGGAGCGAAGGAGAATGAAGACCGAATAGAAAACAGGGAAAAGATACAGTAGGATAATTGGAAGGGAAATCAAGTAAACATGAACAGAACGACAGAGAGAGTGAGAGAGCTGGAAATAAAGATAGAGAAGGAAGGAATTGAAAGACAAAGAGAAAATAGAAGGGATTTTTTTAAATGGGAGAAAGGAATAAGGAGAATGAAAAAAGTGGAATACGGACTGAGAAAGAGAGAAAGAAAAAGAGAGAAGGGGAATAAAAACGTAAGACAAAAAATGAGGTGAGATTATGGAGTGATGGATAGAGAAAGAGAGGTAGAGAGGAAAAAGAAAGAAAGAACAGACTAAGGGATGGAGGAAAGAGAATGATAGAAAAAAGAAAAGGAATAGCAAAGGAAAGGGATGGCACAGAGGACTTAATTGCTATGAGTGAAAGAAATAAACTGATGGGGTGAGAGAAAAGGGGGATAGAAGAGGGAAATAAAGACTATAAGGACAGGAAGTGATGGAAATAGAGATGAGAGAAAGAGAGGGACAGAATGATGGGAAGAGAGAGAGGGGGGGAATGAAGACTAAAAGGGTTAAGAGAGAGACAGAGGAATAGAAAGAGGCAGAGGGAGGAATGGAAGAGGGTGTGAAAATAATTTTTAGCGTTATTATTGTTTCATTTAGTTGTATTTATTTGTCTACAGTATTTTCTACTTTATCTAATAAAATAATAATAATTACAGCAGTACAGTGTGCAGTGTAGATGATGCTAATTCATTTTTTTGCACCAGGGAAATTGTTACTGTGTGAACGTGACAATGTTTTAGATGCTCATTTCTACAGTAAAACAAATCATAACGAAGATAACAATAACAATAACAACAAACCGTGATCAGGTTTCTGTGGAAAAACTCACCTCTATAACCTGCTAGCTAAACATTGCTAATAGTATTTGACTAATAATAACTTAATTTAATATTAGTTGACGTGGCGTGTGATCTGTAATGTGTAATGAGCAGTACTTTGACAAGCTAGCTAACATTATTATAACATTATTATAAAATTATTATAACAGAAGTATATATGCGGTGTAATAAAAACTATTCCCCAGGTTTGCTTGAACGTCTGCTAGCATTAAGTTAGTTTTTGTTTGTTGTTGTTTTTGTTTCTTTACATAATTATTTAACATACAACACTACTCTTGTGCACTTAATACATGATTTATCTTTCAAAGCACAGCATAGGGGGCGGGGCTTAGTGTAATGACCCGCCCATTATTTGATCATTGATCATTTGATCATTTGATCATTGCCAATAGCTTATCAATAACTACTATCTATGTAATCCAGCAAAATGATTTTGATAAGAAAGAGCCTTCTGAAATTTTTTGGAAGAAATACAAAATTGCTAAGTTTTATTTTTTTAGGAAATGGCTTAAGCCAATCAGATTGTTCGTGTTTTGTGTGATTTTAAAACAAAAATCAGAAATCATAACAACACCCATGTTAATTTGCCTAGTAAAATTAAATGCGCCACACCAACCAGTGTAAAACATCACCATAACTCCAGTAAATAGTACTTCCCTTAGGAAAACATGACCCTGTGATATTAACAAGTGTGTGTGTGTGTGTGTGTGTGTGTGTGTGTGTGTGTAGGTGTGTGTGCGTGTGTGTGTGTGAGGTAGGGAGAGAGAGAGACAAAGAGAGAGAGAGAGAGAGAGCAAGAGAGACTGGCAGTTTTAGATGTTTATAATCTTGTTATTGTCTCCAGGTTCTTGGCTCCAATGTCATCTCTGTCATGTCAAACTCTCGTATACGGAACGTGACCTCACGCCATTTCTTGAAAATCTGCTGTTTCTTTGTGACTCTGTCCTCAACGGTGAAACTTTCAATCTTCAACACCGGCAAATCCTACAAACACACACTCTCAATTCAATTTTACAGTTTAAAAAAATTTCTTGGACATAAAAAGTGGAATAAAAAGCCAACATATCCCACGTGTACGTTCACCCAGTTAAATTTAATTAAATGTCTGTGCCCCATTAGCGTTAAAACTAAAGTTATCAGCTATCTTGTGTCACGGTTCCCCCTGGTGGTCAGGTGCGGTACTGTACCTTGGCCGGTTATGGGGCCATCTGGTGGCTGTACATTGACAATGACTGTTCCTAGCACATGGACTGTGTTTACGTTTTGTGTGTGT
>JAFFST010040566.1:0-10624 GCA_022414735.1 Noturus placidus
ATACACTTCATACACTTCATACACTTCATACACTGTACACTTCATACACTTCATACACTGTACACTTCATACACTTCATACACTTCATACACTGTGCACTTCATACACTTCATACACTGTGCACTTCACACTGTACACTTCATACACTTCATACACTGTGCACTTCATACACTTCATACACTGTACACTTCATACACTGTACACTTCATACACTTCATACACTTAATACACTGTACACTTCATACACTTCATACACTGTACACTTCATACACTTAATACACTGTACACTTCATACACTTCATACACTTAATACACTGTGCACTTCATACACTTCATACACTGTGCACTTCATACACTTAATACACTGTACACTTCATACACTGTACACTTCATACACTTCATACACTGTACACTTCATACACGTCATACACTGTACACTTCATACACTGTACACTTCATACACTTCATACACTGTACACTATACAAGTGTATGAAGTGTACAGTGTATGAAGTGTACAGTGTATGAAGTGTATGAAGTGTATGAAGTGTACAGTGTATGAAGTGTATGAAGTGTACAGTGTATGAAGTGTATGAAGTGTATGAAGTGTATGAAGTGTACAGTGTATGAAGTGTACAGTGTATGAAGTGTATGAAGTGTACAGTGTATGAAGTGTATGAAGTGTATGAAGTGTACAGTGTATGAAGTGTATGAAGTGTACAGTGTATTAAGTGTATGAAGTGTACAGTGTATTAAGTGTATGAAGTGTATGAAGTGTACAGTGTCTCTCATACAGTTACCGTGACTGTAACTGTGACTGTAAGTGTATCTGTGACTGTGACTGTAACTGTGACTGAAGCTGTATCTGTGACTGTATCTGTGACTGTAACGGTAACTGTATCTGTGACTGTATCTGTAACTGTATCTGTGACTGTAACTGTAACTGTATCTGTAACTGTATCTGTGACTGTATCTGTGACTGTAACTGTGACTGTATCTGTGACTGTAACTGTATCTGTGACTGTAACTGTATCTGTGACTGTAACTGTGACTGTATCTGTGACTGTAACTGTATCTGTGACTGTAACTGTGACTGTAGCTGTATCTGTGACTGTAACTGTATCTGTGACTGTAACTGTAACTGTGACTGTAACTGTATCTGTGACTGTAACTGTAACTGTGACTGTGACTTTAAATGTAACTGTGTCTGTGACTGTGACTTTAACTTTGACTGTAACTGTGACTGTGATTGTAACTGTGACTGTGACTTTAAATATAACTGTATCTGTGACTGTAACTGTGACTGTAACTGTGACTGTGACTGTGACTGTATCTGTGACTGTGACTGTAACTTTGTAACTGTAACTGTGACTGTAACTGTGACTGTAACTTTATCTGTGACTGTGACTGTATCTGTGACTGTAACTGTGACTGTAACTTTGTAACTGTAACTGTGACTGTAACTGTGACTGTAACTGTATCTGTGACTGTAACTGTGACTGTATCTGTGACTGTGACTGTATCTGTGACTGTAACTGTAACTTTGTAACTGTATCTGTGACTGTAACTGTGACTGTGACTTTAAATGTAACTGTGTCTGTGACTGTGACTTTAATTTTGACTGTAACTGTGACTGTGATTGTAACTGTGACTGTGACTTTAAATGTAACTGTATCTGTGACTGTAACTGTGACTGTAACTGTGACTGTGAATGTGACTGTAACTGTGACTGTGACTTTAAATGTAACTGTGTCTGTGACTGTGACTGTAACTTTGACTGTAAATGTGACTGTACCTGTAACTTTGTAACTGTATCTGTGACTGTAACTGTAACTGTGACTGTGACTTTAAATGTAACTGTGTCTGTGACTGTGACTTTAACTTTGACTGTAACTGTGACTGTGACTGTAACTGTGACTGTGACTTTAAATGTAACTGTATCTGTGACTGTAACTGTGACTGTAACTGTGTCTGTAACTGTAACTGTGACTGTAACTTTGACTGTAACTGTAACTGTAACTGTGGTCTCTGACACCGAGACGTTAGCAGCAGATCCTTTAAATCCTGTAAGTTTATTTGATTCAGTACACAATAAAATCACAAGACAGTTCCACTGATTTAACTAGTGCTGATGAAAAAAGGGAATAAAGAAAGAAATGAAAAGAAAAGAAATGCAAACATGAAAGTGTAAATACAGCACAGAAAAAATAGAGGTCTGCTTTAGCTCTGATCACATGACACCATTTAGTCTGTGATCAAATACAGACATACTGGTGCACAGCGTGCTGCTTTAATTAAACCTCAGGACACTGGTGCTCTCTCTCTCTCTCTCTCTCTCTTTCTGTCTCTCTCTTTCTCTCTCTCTCTCTCTGTCTCTCTCTCTCTGTCTGTCGCTCTCTCTGTCTCTCTCTTTCTCTCTCTCTCTCTGTCTGTCGCTCTCTCTCTCTGAGAGAGGGAGTGAGTGAGACAGATAGAGACAAAGAGAGAGAAACACAGAGAGAGAGAGAGAAAGAGAGAGACAGAAAGAGAGAGAGCGAGAGAGAGAGAGAGAAAGAGAGACAGAAATATTATTGGGACTATACTGAAATGATAAAAATGACCAGGTGAATGAATAAATGGATGAATTCATTTCTTTTTATCTGAAAATATAAATATCCTCCTTCGAATGTAAAGGCTGTGCGCTCGCCTGTGTTGGGCTTACTGGTAAAAAAACAAATCCGCAGACTCTGAAACCTCAATTATTATTTCACCTTTAGATTTATTTAAATGTATGCGTGCATTTCTCCCCTTTTATTAATAACTCCACACAGACCATCCGCAGGTAAACGCCACGGTCTGAAAACATCGTCTTTATTTATACACGTGAAGACACTCGAAATGCTGGAGTTTTATTTCCAGAGAAGTGAGAGTAAAGAAAGAGAGAGAGAGAGAGATGAAGAGACAGGAGAGCTGAGGCAAACAGAAAATAAATGAAAGATGTGAGGTGCGCAGGTATTACACGTTGTTTCATCACCTGCGCATGAGCTGAGCATGTTTTTCCATCATATGCCTTTTTTAGGAAAATATTTCGAAAACAAATCCATGTTTAATATAATATCCAAATCGGGATGAATTATACTGTATTACAATACATTTTTCTGAGGTAACGCACGGTATCACATCCATCCATCTTCTACCGCTTACTCCTTTTTCAGGGTCACAGGAAACCTGGAGCCTATCCCAGGGAGCATCAGGTACAAGGCGGGGTACACCCTGGACAGAGTGCCAGTCCATCACAGGGTACAATCACATACACACTCACACACACATTCATTCATACACTACGGACACTTTAGACACGCCAATCAGACTACCATGCATGTCTTTGGACTGGGGGAGGAAACCGGAGTACCCGGAGGAAACCCCCGACACACGGGGAGAACATGCAAACTCCTCACACACATGGCCCTGGCGGGACTCGAACCCCGGACCCTGGAGGTGTGAGGCGGACGTGCTAACCACTAAGCCACCATGCGCCCCCAAATATTTATTGGTTTATTTATTTTTAAGGCTTAACTAAAGTTCTACAATGATGAACCGATCTATATTTTTTTAAAGGAGCTGAGAGTTTATTATCATTGATTTAGTAGATGTAGGTTTTCGTAATGCAACAGTGCCGTTTCCTCATGTATCATCGGAATGTCTGCGAGTATCGTGGTACGATGTTTTTGTCATATCACCCAGCATCTTAGATGTGAGGCTAAAATCAAATAGCTATTAAAATCTTAATAGTGCAGCTGTAAAGTATCACAAAGCCTCACTGATGACGTGACGTGACGTGACGTGGCGTACAAACGCGTAAATATGGACACGCTTAATGGCAGCTGCTTTCATCGTTTCTCATTTTTAACGCATTTCAAGTACTGGCTTCATTTCATGTTTCGTCCGAATACCAAGCAGCTGTAACGCCTTCGCTCAAACAAATAAACCCTAAACGTACGGTTCTGTCACCTGGCGTTTCTTGTGTCAGTCATAATCTAAGTGATGGTTTAGCGGATAAGGCTCTGGGTGACTGATGGGAAGGTCGGGGGTTCAAACAACGTTGGGCCCTTGAGCATGGCCCTTAACTCTCTCCACTCCAGAGGCGCATTCTGCATAACATTGTGAGTTTTTCTTACACAAAAATCCAACGTGGATCATTCGTTACAGCAAACAAATTCAATGTGGGCGCCAAAAATAAAAAAGAAATGTTAATGTTTAGGGATTTTGTTTGTTTGTTTGTTTGTTTGTTTTTAGCAGGATAAACCTTGCAAGATCGTACCATTTATACCAGCCAAGAGGTTCAAAATCATCAATCTATCCTTTAAAGGGTTTGAAGGTCGATGTGAAGGTCACAGCAGAGTTTCAAGCGTCAGCTTTGCTCGAGATCTCGACACATCAAGGCAACTTTTCATCCCCGGATCAATAAAGCACCTTTAAAATCTTACAAAACTAGAGAGCCTGAATCGCCTCATCAAGGCTGCGGTGTATTTCCCAGCAGCAGGGGTCAGACAGTGCACAATATCTAAACAGATTATGTCTCAGTAGCTCATTCTGGTCTTTATGAATGCTAGCAGGTTCATGGCTTTAACCTTCTGCCGTGTTTTTAACCTTCAGGACCTGTGGTGATGCACTTTGCTTGAACCGAGAGTCCCGTCTGGCTCATGCTGAGTGACCAGAGATACTGAAAACAAGCAGTGGTCAGAACAAAGAGCAGCTCAGAAGACTATATCACCATCTGCTGGACAACGGTGATATCTACCCACTACATTCATATTGCATCATGACAATAGTACTGTGTGTGTGTGTGTGTGTGTGTGTGTGTGTGTGTGTGTGTGTATTATTGTACTCTAATTGTAGGGAAGTGGTGGATCAATAGTTTAGGATCTGGGTTACTGATCAGAAGGTCAGGGGTCCAAGCCCCAGCACCACCAAGCTGCCACTGTTGGGCCCTTGAGCAAGGCCCTTAACCTTCTCTGCTCCAGGTACACTGTCTCATGGCCGACCCTGCGCTCTGACCCCAACCTCATTGTGTTTACACTCCAACATGTTATGATACAGAGAAACTGCAAATTCCTCTTACACATCACTGACACTGGAGACTCCTTCTATAAAGGTTAAATAAACCTCATCTTACAAAAACTAGAAAACATCCACTATACAAGTCGCTGTGAATGAGCTGTTACTATAGAAACGAAACGGGAAGCTACAGATGGTATATTTATTAGTGTTTTCGATAATCTTTAACAAAACAACTACTTCAAGTTTGCCGTTTATTTTTTTTAAATGTTTTGTATCCATCCATCCATCCATCTTCAACCGGTTACTCCTTTTCAGGGTCACGGGGAACCTGGAGTCTATCCCAGGAGGCATCGGGCACAAGGCGAGATACACCCTGGACAGGGTGCCAGTCCATCGCAGGGCACAATCACATACACATTCATACACTACGGACACTTTAGACACGCCCATCAGCCTACCATGCATGTCTTTGGACTGGGGGAGGAAACCGGAGTACCCGGAGGAAACCCCCAACACACGGGGAGAACATGCACACTCCACACACACACGGCCCTGGCGGGATTCGAACCCCGGACCCTGGAGGTGTGAGGCGGACGTGCTAACCACTAAGCCACCGTGCGCCCCAATGTTTTGTATATATATATATTTATATATATTTGTATATATAAGTTCTTGGTAGGGACAATGTTTCTGAATGTTTAAAGAACCTGGAAGTCTTAATAAAGTGAGTCCAGCCCAGAAAGTATCGTAACATAAGGATATCAACAGTTGACATTTGATCCAGCATAATTCACACTAAAGAATCCTGAATTTCGTACGAGGCATCATTTCAGCATCGAGGCATCATTTCAGCATCGGCACTTGATGCCAAATAAGATGAAACCGAATTTCATGGATTTTCAGATAAACACATTTCTTGGCCACCAAACAAATCTCAGATGTCTATAGAAGCTGTAGAAATCCAATAAGCCCATCCATCACCCGGTGCACTCAATCCTGCCGGTGCGTCCCATCACGCTGTGAGATTGTGGAACTGTTCTTTGACCTCAGGTGCCATGCGTTCCCTTTATACTGTGTGTGATTGATGATCATTGGGAGACACGACTGTGTACACATCATCTCTCAATCAGGTTTCTAAAAACTGTTTCTTTCTTCTTTTTTCCATTTCTTTGTTTTGTTTTTGTTTTGGGGTTTTTTTTGTAGCCAGGAACAATGATAAACAGTGTAGTGAGTTTTGCATGCTGGAGTATTTTGGGATGGAACCTGAGCTTCATCCTCAGGGATCTGAAACTCTCGAGGTACAAACATGAGGAGGTGTTCTTTATTTGTTTAAACATTCATGCATTGATGGATGGATGGATGAATTAATGTATGGATTGATGGATGGATGAATGAATTGATAGATGGAAGGATGGATATGATGGATATGGATATGATTTGATGGATGAATTAATGAATGTATGTATGGATGGATGGATGGATGAATTGATGAATGAATATATGGATGGATGGATGGATGGATGAATATATGGATGGATGGATGAATTGATGGATGGATGGATGGATGGATGAATTAATATATGGATGGATGGATGAATTGATAGATGGAAGGATGGATGAATATATGAATTGATGGATGAATGTATGGATGGATGAATTAATGAATTAATATATGGATGGATGGATGAATTGATGAATGAATATATGAATTGATGGATGAATTGATGAATGTATGTATGGATGTATGGATGGATGGATGGATGAATTGATGAATGAATATATGGATGGATGTATGGATGGATGGATGGATGGATGAATTGATGAATGAATATATGGCTGGATGGATGGATGGATTGGATGGATGGATGGATGGATGGATGAATTAATTGATAGATGGAAGGATGGATGAATATATGAATTTATGGATGAATTGATGTATGTATGTATGGATGGAGGATTGATGAATTAATGTATGTATGTATGTATGTATGTATGTATGTATGTATGTATGTATGTATGTATGTATGTATGTATATATGTATGTATGTATGGATGTATGGATGAATTGATGAATGTATGTATGGATGTATGTATGTATGTATGCATGGATGGATGTATGGATGAATTGATGAATGAATATATGTATGGATGGATGAATTGATGAATGTATGTATGGATGTATGGATGGATGGATGAATTGATGAATGAATATATGGATGGATGGATGGATGGATGGATGGATGAATTGATGAATGAATATATGGAAGGATGGATGAATTGATGAATGTATGTATGGATGTATGTATGTATGGATGGAGGGATGGATGAATTGATGAATGTATGTATGGATGTATGTATGTATGGATGGATGGATGGATGGATGGATGGATGAATTGATGAATGTATGTATGGATGTATGTATGGATGGATGGATGGATGGATGGATGAATTGATGAATGAATATATGGATGGATGGATGAATTGATGAATGAATATATGGATGGATGGATGGATGAATTGATGAATGGATGGATGGATGTATGGATGGAAGGATGGATGGATGAATTGATGAATGAATATATGGATGGATGGATGAATTGATGAATGTATGGATGTATGTATGGATGAATGGATGGATGAATTGTTAAATGAATATATGGATGGATGGATGAATTGATGAGTGTATGTATGGATGGATGGATGGATGGAATGATGGATGGATCAATGCATCAATGAATGTATAGATTGATGGATAGATGAATGGATGGATGAATTAATGTATGGATTGATGGATCCATCGACTTTATTGATCCCCAAAGCGATATTTGGTTACTAAAGCAGCCGAAGAACACTGCGCATTTATGCCACGCAAGAAAAACCATTCCCATCGGCATCTCATTATTACAAATAAACATGTTTAAAGATATTTTATGAAAAGATCTCCGTAGTCTCATTATTACGAGAAAAGCATCTCTACTGTTTACTTTTATTAGTGAGCAGCTTTTCTCATAATGACGAAATGTTTTCTCATAACAACGTTTTCTTGTAGTAATGAGATGAAAGATTTTCTCATAATAATCTTTGGTTTTAGTAACGAGATGACTTTCTCATAATGATGTAATGTTTTCTTGTAGTAACAAGATGCTTTTCTTATAATAACGAAATGTTTGCCTGCATCGTTGAAATGCTTTTTCTCATAATGAAGAAATATAAAATAGAACGAGATGTGGGTCCTTTGTTGCCTCCTGTTGAATGTTGTTTCTCCAATCCTATTGTGCCTTATTCAAATATTATTCACTTCACATGTGGATGAATATTTAAGCTGCCTTATTTTATGTGCACTCTATTTTTTTTTTTTTTACATTTAACAATATTATGACAAAAAGGGGAAAACTTGTCAAACTGGGAATATAAGAGGACTTAGCCTGAGGATTGTCTGGCCCTTCCTCCATCCTTATCTCTTAGTAATGGATAAATGTCTCTCTCTCTCTCTCTCTCTCTCTCTCTCACACACACACACACACACACACTTCCATCACCTGTCTCTCCTATATATCCCTCATCAATTCTTCCTGAGGAAGAAAACAATCAATTCACCTCCTGCCCTTTGTTTCAACGATTCGGATTTGTATAAAAGCCAGAGAAACTCTCTCTCACATAACTTCTAGCACACTCACTCTCACACTCTCTCATTTGGTGCTTTTGCACAGTATTTTTTGACATTCCTTCCCAGTTGCACTACATCGAGTTTTATCCAGTGAAAATCGAGCTAGTCATTGTCATAGTCAGAGAGCGGTAAAATAAATTCCCGCTCACTTTAAATATTAAAAATGAGTTCACACATAAACAAGCCAGTTTTAATCGAGATCTCCTTCTGTAAATTGTAAACTGCCCAAGCGCTCCATCTCCCTCTTATCAATAAAGTCAGTCTGAACGATCCAAACTGTATAGCTGCATCTGTTTATCGATCTTCCAAACCAAATAATTCAATGGTGCTTTGTGTTGTTTTCGTCCAAATTGTTTCTTTATCTGTTCTTTTTTCTATTTGGTTGCCTTTGGCACTGAGCATTGAGAAAGCAGAGAGCTAATCATTAACATCCATGCGTCCATGGCACCCGAGCGAGAGACACCTCCATCCCTGACATTCATCCATCCTGATTCTGATCCCTGCTACCTGATTGATCATGGCCCAGGGAACATGGACCTGTCAGGAAAATCAATCCACCTCCACTCTGAATTGACCCATTTCTGATGTCTGGATCTGCCGAGCTGCTAAAACGGTAACAAGATTGATTAGAAAAAGGAGAAATAAAGTGTGATAAACAAAATGGAGGGAAGTGGGAGGTATTAATAATGCGCCTCAGTGATTAGTCATGTAGGGGCATTAAACATTCCCAGGCCATGTTTCATAGAAACTCCAGATTAAACCTGTGGGTGTAATCATTTGGTTGTATTCATCATGAAATCCAATTATGTCGAAATCTAGGGAACACGCTTTTTACCCAATAGGATGCATCTAATTTGATCACGTGATTAGAAAGTGGTTAATTGGCCGTCCAATAGCGCCTCCTTGCTTTGATTGCTTTAGCAAAGCGTTTATTTTCCAAACTAAACTTGATTAAGTAGCTGTATGAAGAGCAGAACGATTCAGAACCGGTGAAACGAGAGCATCAGAGTCCTGAGTTTGGAATTAAAGAACATTATGGAGGATTTAGTGGCGAGGAAAGCGCATTAAATGAGTGAGTCACGTGACTGGCTTTGCTGTTGTTGGAAAATGGCCGCCGCGCTTGTGTGTATTTGTGTGATTTTAAAGCTTTGAACAAAGTTTCTCTCTCACGTGTGTGTGTGTGTGTGTGTGTGTGTGTGTGTGTGTTGTATCCATGCTTGTTTTCGGCTTTGCTAGTGCATTTTATGAGTTTACGCTTTTGTTCAGTCTGCGCATGCGCAAACATCTCTCTGAACCTTCCCTCCATTTTCCATATATAAAGTGCCATATACACATTCACTGCAAACCCTGCAGTATGACCGTTTTATCATTAAATAGAAGGTGTAATGTAAAAAAATGGTGTTATTGTGAGTAGTATCCTGGTCTAAAAACACTCCACTTGACTTTTTTGAAAATTATATCCAAGATGAATTAAGTAAGTTTAAAAAAAAAAAAAACGACTAGCCATTACATTTACATTTTTACATTTACATATTTAGCAGATGCTTTTATCCAAAGCGACTTACAAATGAGACACACTCACACACCAATGGGAGCAGAGCTGCATGCAAAGTGCTAGCTTGCCATCGGGGGCAACTTAGGGTTCAGTGTCTTGCCCAAGGACACTTCGGCATGGGATCACCCGGGCCGGGATTCCAACCACCAACCCTACCATTAGTGGACAACCCGCTCTACCGACTGAGACACAGCCGCCCATTACTTTAGTGTTTGTTCTGTACAGTGGGTTATGTAATTACAACATATTCAAACTGCCATGCTATCCAGTTTACATAACCAACAAACATCATCTCAGTTGCATATGGAAGCATAAAGGTAAAGCTTTTATTGAATGAGTGAGTTGTTTTTTTGCATACTCACTA
>JAFFST010040572.1:4027-14097 GCA_022414735.1 Noturus placidus
ATTGAAGACAGATACACACACACACACACACACACACACACACACACACACACACTCACACACACACACTCACACACACTCACACACATATACACACACTCAGTGCCCGCAGGCCTATGCCTGAGCCCAATGCTGTGTGTCAGAGCTTGTTAGAACAATCTGAGCCAGGCAAGAAGAGGACAGATCAGGGGAGAATGGTGCAGTGGGCCTCCATCACAGTCAAGGCTTCCCCTAGTGAACTACTGAACAGAAGAACACTCCTCCCCTTCAACACACACGCCGGAGTACAACGGCACAGGCTCAGAGGTGAGGTCTAATTGACAGGTTAATGGGAGAGGAAACACATTGCAGGGTCAAATGCATCATTAGGGCAACTCTCTGGTAATTGTGCACTGCGGCAAGACCTGGCAGTTGATGCCTGGGTTAGAGTGCAGTTATTTTTAAAACCCGCACCGCTACAGGCGCTATTCTGACAGGGTTTATGCTGAATCAGAGAGGCTGAGCTCACAGAAACACGCAAATAATTCTGCCCACACATACACACACACACTTTAAACTTTCCTGAAGGCTTTTGTCAAGTTTTTCCAGTCTCCATATATTCAGCATGGCTGTTTCCTCAATCACTCATGCACACTTTGGGCGGTCCGTGACCCTGCACTATAACACTAATGAATCTATTACAAACATTTACATTTACATTTATTAATTTAGTGGACGCTTGTATTCAAAGCGCCTCACAAATGAGGAAATACAAGCCAAGTGATATATTAAGCGGAGAACAATACAAGTAGTGCTACCATACAAGATCTTTAACTGAGCTCTAGAGAAGCAAAAAAAAGCAGAGTTGAGTTGTATGAGCCAAAGTCCATCCATCCTCTACCGCTTACTCCTTTATCAGTGTCACGGGGAACCTGGAGCCTATCCCAGGAAGCATGGGGCACAAGGCGGGGTACACCCTGGACAGGGTGCCAATCCATCACAGGGCACAATCACATACACACACGGGAATTCATACACTACGGACACTTTAGACACGCCAATCAGCCTATCATGCATGTCTTTGGACTGGTGGAGGAAACCGGAGTACCAAGAGAAAACCCCCGACGCATGGGGAGAACATGCAAACTCCGCACACACATGGCCACAGTGGGAATCGAACCCTCAAACCTGGAGGTGTGAGGCGAACGTGCTAAAAACCTTTTTTTGTGAAGAAAAAGTACTTAATTTTGAGTGTGTACAGTATGCAAGTACTGGGAAATACTAACACCTCACGTAACAGAACAGAGCACTGTCACCGTAAACAAACTCCTTGTTGCTTTCCTTCAATCATTATTCCTTATAGAATGTATGCTATATAACTGAATGTATCATTCCCTTGATTTATTTTTCCACATTTTATTTACACCTCTCTAAAATGCGTCCTGGAATTTGGCGACGCAAACCTTCTCAAACTTTCTCCGTCACGTAAGGAGTTGACACGGGACACTCATTTCAACATACTACCATTTAGGACACAATAATTCTAATCTCAGATACTATTTAGGACAAGTAGTATGACAATTGGGACAAAGAGATAAACACTAATTTAGAAAGTGTACACTTGTGGTATTTTGCCCCATTGGTGGGTAAGTTGTGACGCTGGATTTTTCAACACATAAGAACACAGGTCATTGTAAATATAGATTTTTTTTTTCTTTATTTCAAATTCAAAGCCAAAACAACTTAATCAAATATCCACCGGGGTCAGATCTGGAAGGGAAGGGTGGGATATATTTTCAGTTTCCAACCACTTCCCCCAAAAATAAACATGCCAATAGGTGAATTGGCTAAGATAATTTGCCCTAGGTGTGAATGAGTGTGTAAATGTGTGTATTCCCACATTGGGGGCATACACACAGAAGTGTTTTGGATTCACAGATCCTGGATCGCTGATTTGGTCCTGAGCTCAGGTTACTGTCTATGTAGAGTTTCACACATTATTTCAAAATTGAAGATCTTTATTGTCATATGTACTTAGTACAATTATTTTGTCCATTCGTCTCAAGACAGCAGGGCATAAGAAACAATATAATACAAGACAAGACAAAACGCAATAGAACTGTACATAATACGCAATAAGAACAATAAAAATAAGACAGTTTCACAGTATTAAAAAAAATGATGTAATACAAGTAATGATAAAGTGTAGTGTAAAAGTGACAATGCTTGTCAAGTCAGTAGAGTGTGAAATGTGTGTATGATAGTCATTTGTCTGCGTGAGTTTCCTGTTGATTCTTTGGGTTCCTCCCACCTCCCAAAAACATGTCAGTAGGTGGATTGGCTATGCCAAATTGCCCCTAGGTGTGAAATAATGTGTGAATGTGTGTGCTTGGTGCCAGAGTGTATTCCCCGGTGTTAGGCTCTGGATCTATTGTAATCCGGACCAGGATAAAGTGCTTACTGGTGATGAAAATGGATGATTTGTAAAGATTTTATTTACATAATCAAACACTTAGGATCTATAAGCAGTTGAATGCTTAGTCCAGGATTCCAGGTCCTGTTTTTTTGATTAGTCTACTTAAACATTTTCTGGAATTAGGCTCAGTCAAAATCAGTCAATTACTATATATGACCTGCTCTGAATTTTTTTTATTTATTTCTGTAACAAAGCAAATTTGATAAGAATTTTGGTTGAACATAGAGCGTTACAGCTTATTTTATCATGGCAGACCTGCATCTCTCTATAGACTTGTACTGGCCAGTTTCCAATATGGCAGACTCATTGATACATCACAGTAGCAAGCAACAGCGATATATCAATTATCAAGCTAATGGGGCAGTTACTGTTCTGCAGAATCTACTGGAAAATATTATGAGCAGGAAATTAGGTCATACATCAACCTGAACTATATATATATATATATATATATATATATATATATATATAAAACATCAAAACAAGTTTTATTTCAATTTGCAATCATTTTACTTTGGAATATTTTGTGGTCCCTTTGATTTAATCAAACGACTCCATCCTATGACTAATTCCTGTATTCTTGGATAGGTTCAGGATCAATCTGATTTACATGAGTAAAATGGCTATCATTTTATCTAGCAGTCTGATAAGGCCTGCATGCATCCCTTCTATTCAAAACAATTGAAAGGAAATGCTGTTAGTGAAATATTGCCGATAATGACAGCAGCTATAAAAGCTGCATTTATCTTTGCTTAAATTCCACTCACCATTAAAGGTTTATGGCTTATGCGTTTATGATAACATTATCTGAATTGAATTGAAAAGTAATGGAGCACGGAGAGCAGGCTAAAACATCAGTCGCTTGGGTTTTCAGTGTTCGGATGCTAAATACCACACACTTACACTTACCGCACAATTGCTTGACACAAGATGGTGGAAGTGGTCTTATTAGCGAGCAGTGGTCAGGCCAATCAAAACAACAAAAGAAAAGGAGAAGCAAAACTTCAAAATACTTTCTTTAAATAGTTTGGCTTGATTTCTTGTGCACTTCTCTTTTTGAAGAGGGTGTTGCATTGGACAATCTAGTCGATGGTGTGCTCAGTGGCTGAAGGCACGGAAAAAGGCAGAGGCATAATGCATTCCAATAATGACACAGGCTGCTGCCTCCACTCCTCACAATCAATGAGCCCCGAGGGATCCTCCACTTTCCTGTGATCTCTCGGTGAACAAAACCTCTGGCTGAAAAGGTCTCAGGTGCTGGACTGTCCTGTTTGTGACTTTTTTTTTTAACTACGGACTAATGAGCAATACTAAGTGGAAGCGTCATGTTGTGGAGCATTGTGTGGTTGTGTTGTGGTAATGTTATCTGTGTAAATAATATGTAAAGAATATCACACTTGGGGGTGTGTTGGTGTGATTATGTCCCCATGCAAATCAAAGCTACTGTTACCACCACAAAGAAGAGTATTTTCTAATAAGGGCGTGGCTTTATTCATATTACATATTACACCACATGCATTATCCAATGCTCCATCCATTTTCTATCCCACGGCGATAGGCGAGGCAGGGGAAACCTTGGAGAGGGGAGCAGCACATCGCAAGGCACAATCACTAAAGATTAATTTGGAAATGCCAACCAGCTTAGAATGCATGTGGACTGGTGGAGGAAACTGGAGTGCCAGTAGGAGGCTCCCATAGCACGAGGAGAACATGCAGGCTCTGCACACACAGGGCTAGGCAGGATTCGAAACCCCAACCCCGGAGGTGTGAAGCAAACATGCTAACCACTAAACCACGGTGCCCCTGGTAATTTACAGTTATATTTAATGTTACAGAATGACACAAGGTTGCTTCTGTTATCACTTACACTATAGGAGCTATTTATCACTTTTTTTCCCAAGAAACCTTTTCTGGGCTGGAAAACTTACAGAGACTCTAACCATAACTGATAAATACACATATCTGATAAATACACATTTTTCTTAAATAATAACACATTTTTATAGGCCTCTATCTTATTAATCTTAGAATATGGGAAGTGTCCCTCCCAGGACAGTATGTGACCCTGTGAATGAGTGATTCCTATAGAAACCATAACAAATCAGAACGGGGGCATTCATTTAAACGTGGTTTGAATTACAGCCGGCTCTGCTGTCAGAGTTGTTGTTATATATATATACATATATATATAATGTGTATATATATATATATATATATATATATATATATATATATATATATATATATATAACTCTCTGACACATCAAATTCAATAGTGCTGTGGTGTATCTACTTTTAACGAGGGGGTCCAGGACATTGATATCTCACTATTTTGTAGTAAAAGCAATGGAGTGTGGAGTGACTGAAGGTTGAAAAATGATACAGCATATCCAGTACTGATGAGGAGATGCAGAGGATAGTGTTGCTGCCACACAGCTCCAAGATTCTGCGGGTTCGCCATGCAGCTGGGTGTATTTCCTTAAGGTTCCCTGGCTTCCTCCTATCTCCCAAAACATGGCAGAAGGTGGATTTTGCTACCTACTGTGTGTGTGTGTGTGTGTGTGTGTGTGTGTACATAGTGTCGTGCATGAAAAGTGGATTCAGCCTGAAGATCATTGAGATTACTGAGGATGGTCCCAATTAAAAACCATGAAGATGGCTTTGGACCTCACTTCATATGCACAGTTATGTTATGATAACTTTAGGACAACAACTGTATGAACAGTTTTACACTCAAGTCTCCATCAGTAACAGTGGATAAGCTAAACAAAACTGACTTTATGTGAAAACTAGAATGAATGAATTTCCTGTTTACACAATCGCACTTGTTGACCACGTAGTACACCGTTATAGTAAAGATTTATGTATAATCGCACTATCCATTGTAACCCAGATGAGCATGGGTTCCCTTTTGAGTCTGGTTCCTCTCAAGGTTTCTCCCTCATATCGTTTCAGGGAGATTTTCCTCCCCAACGTTGCCTCTGGCTTGCTCATTTGGGATAAATCCATACATTTAAAAGTTAAAGCCTGAATTGATACATTTCTCGAAGGTTTCTTTGGGACAGTGTCCCTTTGTTAAACATGTTATACAAACAAAACTGAATTGAATTCAGAGAGATAGAATTGGAGCTGTACTCTTGCATGAGAGAAGTCATGAGAGAGTCATGCTGCACACACAAACACACACACACACACACACACACACACACACACACACACACACACACACACACACAATGCTAGATTTAAATCCTCATAACAGACAACATAGTGCTCTTTCTACTGATTTAACAATGTAAAACAACAAGTGCCAAAAAGGCACATATTAAGCATAAATAATGCACTGAACCACATGGACCACATTCAGAACAAATGACTTAAGTTCAAAAGAGACAACAATATTTGCTTTGGAACAGTTCTCCATATTCAGTCTTGTGCTACACAGGTGTTTCAGTGACATTTCTAGCAGGCCCCAATAGATGATTGAAATGGTTCCTTGTTGTGAGCACTTAATTCTGAATGTATGTAGAATAAAGTGCAATGTGATTCTAAGAATTATCCTTGTTGCTGCATGTCGAGGTCAGCGCTATCATACTCCAGCTACTCTGTGATAATACAGCGGTCGGAAAACAGCAATCCCTGGCATTCCTCCATCTTCCTGTATGCTGTGTATAACAGAATCATTTCCTGTCAGCTCCGTTTATCTGAACCGAAATGATGTAGAGACCCACTCTTTCAACAAACGGCCTCTTTTTCCACCAACAAGGTTTTTTTTCTTTCTTTCTTTTTCTCCCCTCCCAACCCACTCATAACCCATAAAAGTTCAACAGGGTTTTCTTCAGACGCTAATTCTGTCCATGTTAAAAGAGGGTCATGAGTATGCATTACAGGAAAGTATGCGTAATAGAGTTACAAAGTGTTTTTCTTATTACAATAGATGAGAGATAAAGATCTGGAATGAAAACAATATTTGAGTCTAAAATTTGTTAAATAAATTAGGACTTGTGTTTGTTTTTACGAGGCTGTGCTTTTGTTGCCATTCCGAAGAGCTACTGTTTCACTGTTTTGAAAGGGATAGTTTGTTTTTGGCCTTCTGGTGTATTTTCATATACTCACACTGTTGAATTATTCCAAAGCAAAATTATTCCTTAAAGTTTTGTATTTTTTTAAATTCCCCCCTCCCCCCTCATGAGATCGAAATTCAGCTTTGAGCGGGCCACATCAATACGGCCTCATCCACCGGGAGGGAAAATGCTAAAAATGCTAACGCCTCGCCAACAGGCCATTTTCGTTTTAGCATTAGCACTACACAGGAATGCTGGGAGACAGGAAACAACCTGCAGGGCGATGTGAAGGCCTGATTGACAGCTTGACGCAACCCAAGCCATGGGGGCCTCGCACCTGTCAGTCATGTTTGGGGAAAACGAGTGAGAGAAAGAGAGAAAGACAGAGAGAGCGTGAAAGTGGAGATCTGGCACATTCCATGGTGTGTTTTAATAGGATTGCATCCCCATGCCTGAGGATCTAATATTCACCTATTGCGCGCCAATCCACTATTCACTTGCACAGACATCAATGGTAATATTTGGAGGTCACCCATGGAGACATTATAATTCCCTTTCTGCAAGCATGTTTTTTTTTTTTTTTTTAAAGTTCTTCTCCACACAACATTTGAGTAGGATTGATGTTTCTAAAAAAAGCTGACTGTGTGCGTAACATCCTGTGTAACACAAGTGACTTATTTCTATTGCACTGCTTAGGCCAATCTGTAAACGAATCTGTGATGTGAGTGTATATTTCACTCTGAAAATAACAGCTGACACTAATAGAGGATTATATGTAAAGGATTATAGTGAAGGTTTGGGCTGCATATAATGCTCATTCCCAAACCGAGGAAAACCTTGTAAGGAATCGGGTCTGGATATGTTTGAGAATATGTCCTTATATGCTCCCCAATAGAATCTATTACATGCTTCACATTTAATTTGAAGAGTTCTACATAAAATTTCTAAATAGGACATAGTTGGATGATCTTGTTTGATTTTACGACCACAAAATTTTATGCCAGCACCACATGAGAATAGAAGAAACTTCTTTCCATTCAAATCTCAGCCATTTAAACGATTACTTTGATACTGAGCCCAGCTCTGAAGAATGTCTTCTTCATTAAGACTACCCAGAGGACAGCTTAACACCTTTCTACTTCTTCGCTCGATCACGTATTTCTATCTTGATATACAGACATATAATTTTCCAGCCACGTTTTATTTCTTTCTGACTTTAAATCTCCTCTTGTTCCTTTGTAGGCCTGATGCAGTGTTATTACAGCTCCCACGAGACACGTCTCCATATGCTTTAATATAAACACTTTTGCAGCTGCAAAAAAAGAGCATACGGCGAGACTGGGATCAAAAGATAACATCAGTACCCCCCCCCCCTCCCACTTCCCCATCTCAACCCCGCCTCACACAAACCCTTGCTGAAAACAGGCTGTAACTGAAGTCAAGGTGGAACAGTTAAAGTCAGGCCTGGTGGAGTCCCTGCAGAGAACAGGGCAGTGAAAAAGTGAGACTGCCTTCCTGTGGAGGAGGACTGGCAGGTCTAATCTAGTGAGAAAGCTGGCAGGATCCTCCACGGTGGTCCCAGCAAGAGCCGTCTCCGATGGGAACACGACCCAGGCGTCCGAGACGCCGCCGCTGCCTTTCCCCTGGCTCGATTTTCACTCCTACCTCGGACTGCTCAATAATTCAGAACAAAAAGCCCTCTCTGGAGACATTATAAAAGCAAAAGTGCTAGTTCCTAAATTACAAAATGGGCTTAAAGATGATTGCATATGACATGTTCCAGAGAGTTATGAGTATTTTTTTTTCTCTTTCTGCAACTAATTCTCAAGGAGTGTGAAACTGCTCGAGCACTTACCATGTTACTTGTTTGTACAAGTGGGTTAAGCGATGCGGTGTAACATAATCTAACAACCTAACCACCGAAATACTGTAGCTAACAGTGTGGGAGCTTGTTTTCAGAGCTTTAACCAGATGTCAAGAGCAGGTTTGGAGGTGACTGTGCAGATGAAGGGATCTCGACTTTAAACTTCAACTTTTGGCATCATAGATGACAATGAAGTCATGAAGTCTTGACAGCCGTCAAATTGGATCAAGATGGAAGGTTAGAACTCTCGTTGAAAAGACTTGCTCTGGAAAAAAGATACATCCCACAGCTCAGAGACAGGAATTTTCAGGATAAATCATCGTAAAGGTCATGTAGTCTATCGTATCATGTTATATATTATGTATTATTGAAGCTTTATTATGTAGGAAATGCGCCAAAAGAAGGTCTAAAGCAAGTAGTCACTGGGATTGACTGTCATGGCGTCACAAGTATTTGAAAAGATATGAATCGTAACTTTTTACAAGCACATCTGAAGCCCATTCGCATCTCTAATGGGAGTTCCATATGGGCTGAAATGACCTACACTCAGGCTTACATAAGACTGACTTAGCTTTGGGTACGCTGTCTACATCAGTGTAGTGTTTCCCTCTAGTCTTTGACAGTGTTCTGAGCAAGGATGTAGAGCATCAAAACTGTGCAGGCGGTGAAATTAGGCCCAGCGAAAATGGCTTCACTCAGCATCTGGGCACTCTTGGGCTGCTCGTGCACACCATGTGGTGCGATCAAAGCATGCTTCATGAGTGAGACAAAATAAAAATAAATAATTACTAGCTCACACCAAATGTACAGAGAGGGAGGAGGCTGGCTGATCACTGAGAGAGGAAACAGGGGTGGGTATATGGGGTAAAGTCCTATTTTCGTGAAGGCTGCAGAACTGTCACATACAGAGTGGTGCAACTGGGAGGAGAGTGAAGCATTGTGGTTGGAGCATCACTGCTCGAATACTGAAATGCTACAGCACAGGAAGTGTAGAGTTTACTTGGGAATCTTTCGGCCTGGTATGATTCGATACAAAATCAATCCTCAATGCATCTTGCTTCTATAGATGAAGGCTTGTTTATGTTTTTGTTTGGTTTTGCTTTGGACTTTTTCCCCACGGTGTGAGCACTTTTTTACTTTTAAAGCATAAAATAAAGTAAAATGGTGTTCCTTGGCTCCAGTGAGTGCAGCACTGAGGACACTTTCACACTGGCAGTTTATTCCGAAACACCACAAATGCTGATTTGCATGAAAAATCGGTAATTTGAAAGCATTCATATCTTCCGAGACTTCCTGTAGGAGGCCGTCTGAACGAGTTCCGTTCCCGTGAACGTAAACACAACTCGTACTGTAACACACATGTACCCTGAGCCGCAGTGGAACGTTGTGGGACACAGAAGAGGTCGACTGCTATGCATGATATCTACATTTACATTTACATTTACATTTATTCACTTAGCAGACGCTTTTATCCAAAGCGACTTACAAATGAGAGATACAAGCAAAGTGATATCAAGCAGGGAACAATACAAGTAGTGCTACTATACAAGATCTATTAATTGAGTACTAGAAGAAGCAACGTGCGCAGAGTAGAGGTGTAAGTGCATTTTTTTTTTTTTTTTTTTTGAGATGGTTAGGGGTTGATGGAAGGGGGGGGTCTTTAGCTGTTTCTTGAAGATGGGGGGTG
>JAFFST010040611.1:11574-25823 GCA_022414735.1 Noturus placidus
AGAAATTGAACTCAGCCACAGTTATAGTATGTTATAACAAGGGGGGCAATCACTTTTTCACACAGGGCCATGATGGTTTGGATTTTTTTTCACCTTTAATAATAAACACCTTCATTTACAAATTGCATTTTGTGTTTACTTGTGTTGTCCTTGACTATTGTTTAAATTGGTTTGATGTTCCGAAACACTTAAGTGTGACAAACATGCAAAGGAACAGGAAATGAGGAAGGGGGCAAGCACTTTTTCACACCACTGTACTTCTGCTCCTGTACTATTTGTTGCCTATTGTGATCACCCCCATGGCTATATTGATGAACAACCGACCTGTAGTAGTAGTATACGAATTATACCTTGGTCAAACACGTGTCCTCCCAGCCTCAGGGTGGTGCTGCAGACATCACAGCGGAAACACTCTCGGTGGAAGAAGTAGCCCTCTGCGCTTAGTCGCTCCATAACATACACACGCTTCTTACAGAAGTGGCAGGTGTCACTGCCGCCCATCCCAGGAGCAAACTCCTTCCGCAGGTTAACCTGAAACATTAACACACATGTAGGACAGCGAGGTCAAAAAGCAATTGTGGATTACTCAAGAATGGCAGTGCTGTTAATATTTCACACAAGCAAACCAAACTGATTCAGTTAAGAGGTCAGTCAAATGAGACACAGATTGTGTATAAAAGTGGGTCAGTATTATCCAGTACACTATGAAATGGAGTGAGACATTACAGACCAAGCAGGAAGTGATTCCCCATTAGGCCAAAGTTAGAAGAATTACAAGTACCAATTTAGTCTTAAAGACTTTTGTAACAAAATCTATTTAAAGGTGAAAGTCAGAGACTTTATTTTATTTAATAAACAATTTCAGCATAATTCACTGGTGATGCCATGAAACCATGTTGGTGATGCCATGATGCAGTGTTTAAGAAAATTGTAACAATTATTATTATTTCTTTTTTCCTAGAATGAAAACTCCAGACAAAAACAAGAGGGGTCTTTTTCTAGACTGGTTTAATAAACCTTTCAGACAGTCTATCTTATTTTCCTCCTATTCTGTATGCTTTTAAGACAATCAAGAAAATTACTAAACATCTTGAAGCAGCAGATTCCAAAGTTTCATGTATGGAGCTTTAAATCATCAGAAAATCTATTTCCAGAATCTGAAACGATTTCCATCTCTGGAAATCTGTTACTCTAAATGAAATCCTTTTCCGACCCATGCACAAACCACTGGTTTTATTTAGGCACTGTATTTTCCTTATCACATTCATAAAACAGCATCTAATGATCATGTATTTGGGACCATGTTGTGTAATGACTTTCTGTAGGAAAAAGATTTCCAGGCTTGTAACCTAACTTTGTGGTCAGTTCTGACTTATAATAGTTTCCCTATAATAGTGTAATTTCATCAAAAATAATCTCTGTGACTTGCTTTCCTTCCTAGTGAGTGAACTGTGCAGAGATTCCGGTTACCATGCCTTGCAGAAAGACTTTTTTTTTTGGTAGACTCATGACACATAATCCCAATTAAGTGCATTTCAGTTCCAGGATTTAACACTACAAAATGTGGAAAAGCTCAAGCAGGTGAATGCTTACACTAAAACTTTCCTCTAGACCAAAAACAACATGTTCTATAAACCGGATCATGGCTCATGAGGGTTAATCTGTGTGCTGATTAAACGGTGAAAAGACACAAAGCAGTTATGAAATTCAGCCAGTTAGTTCAGTACATTTACCGAACCAGACTCCTGGCATCTCCTGGCCTCGGTCTGTAAACAAAAGATGAATACACAGTTCAATTCAAAAGCCTCCCTTTCAGTGAGAAAAGCACAACATCCATGGAAGAAGTAGTTTCATCTTATCTCATGAGCACTGCCTGTTCTCACAGAAAGACCCTGATAATATGACCGTGGTTAAACAAATGACTAAACAAAGAAACTTGTGACACTGCTCCAAGCAATCAGCAATAGAGCCTTCCTTTGTAAGATTTGTTTTTTAAATCAAAATGATCCATTATAGATATCATGTTTTAATAATACCAGGGATAGGGCCAAGAAAAGGAAACCTTG
Source organism: Noturus placidus (assembly GCA_022414735.1). Taxonomy (NCBI): domain Eukaryota; kingdom Metazoa; phylum Chordata; class Actinopteri; order Siluriformes; family Ictaluridae; genus Noturus; species Noturus placidus. Next base: position 13,641 of record JAFFST010040611.1, read on the forward strand.
TGTTTTGCCCCAAGTGTTGTCCTGCTTACCAGTGAGAGGGTGTAAGGCTTGTTGGGTCTGTGATCGGTTTCGTAAAGGATGGCCAGAGTGGCAGCTTTAACACCAATCACAGAGGAAACCTTTCCCACAGTCCTCTAATTCGTAACGGATGAAGAAGGAAAACGGGTGGACAGGAAGTGAAAGTCATGAGAATTAAATATTAAAAGACAAAAGCAAAAGACAGGGATTAAAGTATGCTTAACTTCCCCCCATGCACAAACCACTACAAAGCATTCAAACATCATTAGAGTGCAATTTCAATCACTGTTGCTGGTTCTCAACTAAAAAAAAAATCCAGCTCAGCTCATGCAGAAAAAAGATAAAAATAAATAAAATAAAATTTAGTAAACTCTTCACGGTCCTAAAGTTCCACAAATTATCAGGCATGCACCGAATAGGAGTGGTGCGTCTGTAAAAACATCTGGAGCGGAGTGACTGACCCAGAATTTTGTGTTCCCTTGGAACAGTGTGTACGATGAGGTCAGCTAACAATGATAATTAAAACATGCCAAAGAGAACAACATTAAAGTTAGGGCTCGACTGATATACCAACCGTCTGATAATCTAATATTATGGCTGTACATGCTTATCAGCATCCACAACATCAGGTTGATTATATTAATACACCAGACTGATTTTGCGAATATAAACCTCTCTTTAAATGTTCAACAGGAAAAAGGACATTCAAAATGTGATGTTCATTTGAAAAGTTCAACTGAAAACAGCTCATTATAAACGTATAATTATGCTCTTGGATGGCTCTTAACAGGGTGGACACCAGACAGAGAACTTTAAATTTACTCTTTTTAAAAAAAAAAAAAAAAAAAAAAAAAAAAAAAAAGGTGTATGTTGTTTAGTTGAGGGTCGGTTTGCATTCCTTATGGCTTCTTAATGGAAATAAGAGGAAAATATATCCTAGATTTTACAAAATGTACACTCACAGTCCACTTTAGGTAACTGCATGAATGTGCAGGTGTAATAATCACGTGGCAGCAGAACAATGCACACGGTCATGGAGATACAAGTCAAGAGCTTCAGTTAACGTTCATGTCAAACATCAGAATGGGGAAAATATGATTTCTCTGACTAACTGTGGCATGGTTGCTGGGATCAGATAGGTTGGTTTGAGTATTTCAGAAACTATTTCAGAATGTTGCAAAAAAAAAAACAAACAAAAAAAAACAAGCAAGCAAAATAAAACAAACAAACAAACAAACAAACAAAAACAAACCAACCCCAAACCATCTTTTGTGTGGAGGATATGCAGACTAACAACTTCGTGTTGAGTGAGATCAGAGGAAAATGTCCAGGCTGGTTTGAGAAGACAGGAAGGATATAGTAACTGAAATAAGCACTCTTTACAAACATGTTGAGCAGAAAAGCATCTCAGAACACACAGCACATCAAAAGTTGAGGTGGATGAACTACAACGGCAGAAGACCACGTCAGTTTCCACTCCTGTCAGCCAAAAACAGGAATCTGAGGTGATCATGAGGACCGTCTCACCCAGATCTGTTTCCAGCCTTCGACTGTCCAGTTTAGACTCACTGTAGCCTCAGATTCCTGTTCTTGGCTGACAGGAACAGATCCTAATCTGGTCTTCTGCTGTTGTAGCTCACCCAATTCAGTGTTTGATGTGTGGTGTGTTCCGAGATGGTTTTCTGCTCACCACGGTTGTAAACAGTGATTACTTGAATTACAATACCCTTCCTGGCAGCTCGAACCAACCGGGCCATTTTTCTCTGACCTTTCTTAACGTTTTTGTTTATCGCCCCATTCTTTACCAGTTTAAACACAGTTTTGGCCACTCCCCCCCAAAGTTTACCACTTTTGCAATCCAAGTTAATGATATTTTCAAACTACAAAGCTCTATCTAGGAATCTTCCTGATATGACATCCTTCCAGGGGAAAAATAAATATGTGTTGCTACTTAAGTATTTGGGTATTTTATTTGATAGTCGGTTATCTTTTAAGCTTCATATTGATTAATTCATTTCTAAACTGAAGCTTAAATTGGGGTCTTATTTCAGAAACAGAACTTGATTTTCTTTCAGTGCCTGGAAATATTTGGAGTCTGCAACCTTTTTACTGGTTATAATTGACATTTGTTTGTCTTTATAGATGGTTTAGAGTACTTTATTGATCCCTGAGGGAAACTGAAAAAGGTTATGTAATATTGTGCATTAAGTGGCTGCTTCTGCTGTTAATGCTAAATACTATTACTAAAGCCAGAAATGTCCTTAAAATCATTAGATTATCAGTTAAGTCTTTATATACAAACATGTGACAAATTAAAGGGAAAAACAAAAACAATGGCACCGGTATGCTTTAGAGGGGTATTTATTTAATTATTTATTTAGGATCACCGCAAATCAATCCTGCAGTTCTTCTATAGGTGTTCATTGCTCCAGTAAAGCTCCAAAGACAAATCAATGACAAGGTGCATTGAAGATGTTCTGGTGGCCATGCTGCCTTCTCCTTTAAATCTCCACACCTCTAACATGCAAGATGAGCAATTCGGTTTGAAAAATGCCATTCCAACCACACATGCCAAATCTCGAATTAAAAACAAAATACCTGTTTGGAAGAATCAAGGCATTGTACATGCTTGATCTTGGGTCGACTTTTTTGCTCGTGGTGATCGTGAGTTATCTGCTCGGACTCAGAATGTCCGTTACACTACAATCAACACATAAGCACATGAGACAACTGATACTATAGTGCAGTAATCATTCTGTTCATTTTGCCTAATTTCCACCCACCACAAAAAAAAAAAAAAAAAAAACCATGAGAAAGACACCACTGAGTCTTGTGGGCTCTGTGTTTATCAGAACCAAACATGAACATGAGCTGACATGTGTTCAGTAGATGTGGTCTGAGAGGATGTTAGCAGAACACTGATCTCTTCCACACCCAATTCAATACAATATTTATTCGTCCATAAGAACCTGACCTAACAGCAAACACACCCTGCAAGAGCTGCATACTGTATGTGATTTAATCAGAAAATTAGTTAAAAGGGAAAAATGCAACGCATGCACGAGAGTGAGGAGAGTGAGACTGGACGCTGATGGTGTTACCTGCTTGGGCTGAGGCAGACAGGAAAGAGCAGAGGGCTCGGGGAGAGACGGACACGAAATAGGTTTAGGAGGAAGAGAAGCAGGAACTGCAGAGGGCCCAATCATCTATTAAATAAAAGAAGGTAGGAGGGGGGGGGGAGGACCGTAGAGAAAAAGAAAAAGAGAAAGGAACAAATAAAAATAAAGAAAGATCAGGTGAAAATGTAAATCAAAACAGTAGAAGGAAAGAAAATAAGAAAAGCAAAATACAAATAAGGAAACGGAAAATCTAAAAGGAAATAGAAGATAAAGTAAGTGTAAAAGAAGACAAAATACAAATAAAAGAATAAAGATGAAAGGAAAATAGACAGACAAAGTTAAAACACTGTTGTAAAGGAAACACAGTCACATGCCTTTCTGACTCAATGATGCTTAAAATTTACATAAGTCTAAATCAAAGGGGAAAAAACTGGGAGAATTGAGTGAGATATAATGTGATACTGTAGGTGATGTGTGCTGTGATTAAGCAGCCATGCTGAAACTGGACTATCACTGGCAGTGAACACACACGCACACGCTAGAAAAACCACTAAATATATTTGTTTTATAGTGAATCAGTATGACAACACCACTCAGCAAATCCTTGGTTATCAGTGTTTAAAAACCGTTTGTGATTCAGGATACATCAGGATAAACAAAACATGCAACAACAAATGGAGAAATCCACAAAGCTGTAGTTATGACTCACACAGCAACCAAGAAACAGCAGAAAACAGTGACTGTTAGTCATCCCTGGAAAGTCAGAAGCTCATCCATCAGTCTGACTAGCGATAAGCAGGACCGTGCCATCTCACTCTTTAATTAGGGGTGCAGTAGGGCAGGCACGATTGTAACACAACATTCCAAACTGAGGCTGAAGCAATGTGGCGTGCCTCTATCAATCACCTGAGATGGTGTGCCAGAGAAGAGGAAGCGCAGCTGCTCTGCTCTCTCCCTTATACTCTTCTTGCTGAACTCTCGTGCACTTTGACCCTGTACTTTCTTCTGCAGCGAGGCAAACAGGAAGAGCATTCAGAGGAGGAAAAAAGAAAGCAAAGCACTTTCTTCACCTGCGGCACCTTTGCAGAGGCACAAACTAGAAAGAAGCTTAGCGGCTGAACTGAGAAAAAAAAAAAAAAAAAAAAAAGTTCTCGTGTACTTTCTTTAGCTTCCATATTAGTTTAGCTAATGTTCGTTAGTCCATTATAACCACAGAATGATTTCTGGAAATCTATGAACACATTGTTAGCCAATTAACATTTTTAGGAGCGATACCAGTCTGAAACTCTGGCTTGGCATCGGAACAGATTTGACATATCTTCCTATCTGAGCAACTCGTATTTTATCCTGTGAAGTCAACTGAAAATGATGATATTGAACATCAACAAAAGTAAAAAGCAGTATTGTTTCATATTAAACAGAGTTTAGCGGGAATTACTAAGAGGACCTCGGTATCGGGTATGAGGTATTCGCCTAGCCCCTGAGAGAGGATACTGGTATTGAAGAAATGAGAACGTGAGATTAGTGCATCCTTTGCCAGTTAGCTATGAGAAAAGCTTATTGACTTATATTTGTAAGCATACTGATAAAACTGAACAGAATGCCGGGATTGGCCAAATGCTTTCTTCAAATTTAGTGTGCAGAGTTAACAAGAGAAGGTACCTGCCCTTCTGAATGGGTACTGCCTTTATCTCGGGAGCATGCAAAAACTCGCCCACAATGACTTTCTCTAAAGACCCATGAAGCATTGGGAAGCAAGTAGAGTCTACACCTTTTGCTCGGTAGCAGCATTCACCTGTGTGGTCTTGTCCTCCAGAATCTTTAGTTGTTGCAGCATCCCTCCAAGAGCAGGTGTGGAGAACAGGAGGGTTTCTGGGGGCTTGGAGGTGATTGGGGGTTGCTCTTCAGGTTTGAGGACATGCTTCAGAGTTAATAGCTGGGTTGTTGAGACAGAAAGGCATTGAAGACTGGATTGAGGGTCAGGGGTTGGGCAACTAGCCTGGGGTTGATGGCGAGACCACGGTTCTGTTGTTTGACAAGTGAATTGGGCTTCTGGTGTCTGAAAACCTGATTGGTCATCCATGTTGTGGTAAACTGACTGAACTTGAATGTGCTGGGTTTCCCGGTGTCCATGTTTGTGACCAGGCTGCATTTGAGACTCAAGGAGTCTCAAGTAAGGAGATGGCTGGAAGCAGGCATACAGAGCAACGTTCAGACAAAGGACTGTGGAACTGAAAGAACTGATTTCAAATTCACACATGGCCATTTCGTTCTTGTCCTAAAAGCACGATACACATATAGCGAACTAATGGAGACGGCATGCTTATGTGAACAAGCCTAGTTTGAGCCTACCTGCCACTTTGGTTTGGGAGAAGAAGGAGGGTGTGAGGACTGGAGTTTGGGTTTAGCGAAGCGAGGGGTTTCGGTCATGTCCAGAGAAACAGGCTTTTCAGAACACGAATCAGACTCCGACTAATTTGTAAAGACCGAGCAGAAACAGAGAGGAAAGATTAAGAAAAGGTGATCTGGAAATTATAATAGAGAAAAACGCCTATAACCCATTTTTGACCTCTGATAATATCAGGGCATGAGATATCAGTAAAAATACTGTGTGGCTGGAATGAAATATGAACTGCACTGCAACCTTATTGTGCAAAACTGTATAATATACTGCAAAATCTCACAAAACTATTTAAAGTCCCTGTGAAGTACCTTGAAACGTAAAGCGTTATTCAATGTGTTGACAATTTCCATTGAAACAGGAAATCAGGGCGGGGCATTGCTCCTCAGGTGAGGCTCCTCCCTCTTTTTAAATAGCTAATAACGTTTAGCTTACCTCAGAGCCCAGGCACTTCAGATTCAAAGGCATTTGATTGGACAGAACAATCTGATGAGAAGCTGAAGTGCAGAATGAGGTCAACTGTTGATCCGTATCGGTGGTAGAGAGAGTATAAATTTTGAATGCATACTACTTCTAAATGCGAATTTTGTCATCGTTTTGGAGCACACTAGCTTATAGATAACCTTACGACCATAACATTCATACTAAACGCCACAAAACTTCCATTTTGATTTCATAGGGACTTTAATGTTCATGTTCAATAGTGCAATGACCGTAACTGCTACAGAAGTGGTACAAAATAAACAAAAGAAATCTGATAAAGCAGTTTACCAAAGATCAGACTTTAATTGCTACTGTTCAAATACCCTTTTAGAGGCAACATTATTAGTATTGTCCGCTGTCTATTAATTTATCTAAAATAGAACACATCTAAGCCCAATAATCAATTCTATCAAAGATATATTCTTAAGTCTTAAAAGGGACCACGTTTATGCACGGACATAAAATAACTCCAGTAATTAATCCTTCACCTTTCGCATGTGGAATCCATTTATTTGAACCCAAAAATGTCTTGGGCTGCATTTGTTTTCTCAGCAATAAATTTGGACCTCCACAGATCTTCAGACAGGAGAAAATGAGACAGGACTGCTGCTGGATTCTTTGTGTAGTGAGATATAGCCCACCATGTCTCACTACACAAAGAGAGGTATTCAGCTAGGATTATAGCCACAGCTAAGAGGCAGATCCCTTCCTCTCTTTCCTCACCTCAGAATATCACTACTGTATGTGCACAAGTCTGGAAAAAAGTTTCATTACACCAGTGTCTTGGAATTAGAAATGAATGTCAATGGGACACTAAGAGCCTCAACTGGCTTTCCAATACCAATCTGACCATGATACAGATAATGAGATCTGCAAAAGCCATCTACAGAGCGTACACTCATTAAACCTCCATTACTAACTATTAATAACAAATATGGTTCTGTGGACATTCAGAAATCGGTTAAGTAAGGAAGAAAACACTTGGGGAGTGCTGTTATTCAGAAATAATCAAGGACAACATGTCCTGAAGTGTTTCAGTCCTAACACCACATCCACTTGCCAGGGATTATGATTTTCTATTTATGAAAGAGCACCACATCATACTTTTTGTCCATTTATAATTACATTTAATGTTGTGGAATGGGCCACCTTTCAATTCATTGACTCGTGGTGGTCAGTGTTGATTTGTAGCTCGGAAAGACAAATATCTTAGCTTGTGCATGTTAATGAAAATCATTAAAAACCAATACTCTGAATCAAATGAATAACTTCTTTGACATGTAGGATAATCTAGAGCCAACCGGTCACTGGAATACTCCGCTTCACCTCAGGGTTATATTATATGGTTTATTTTGCAATAAATGACTGTTCTTTATCCTTTATACATATAACCATCTTGGCAGAAATCTTCAGAGAACTGGCTGTGTGTGGGGTTTTTTTTGGAGAACATTTCCAAAGCTGGTCATTCTGTCAAGCCTGTATGTTCAAAAAGAACTTATCTACTCAAGAAACCCTGGAATAATAAAAAGGATGAGCACCGACTCAGGAAGTGTTACCTGTCGACGCAGGACACAGCTAGGTGCGTTCTCCTCAAACTTTGCCTGAAGCCGAGTTGCCATGGAGCGCACTTTATTCTCCTTTTGCTCGCCCTCCTCCACTGCAATCGAAGTACTTTGTTTGGACAGCTACAAGAGAAATGGACGTCACGCATGAGGAGAGCCAATGCACAGTACATATGCACATAAAACGCAAGACTTCGCAAAAAAAAAAAAAGGAGGAAAAAAAAAACAAAACAAAAAACACCCCACACACCTCTTCTAGGTAGCTGATTCCTTTTCTTCTCCTCTTGTTCAGGTCATTGTCTTCGACCCTTCTGTCATCCTTTTGAAAGAAAGAAATCTATAATAATAACTCCTTCTTTCAAATATAAGTAGACAACAATAGAAGATTTTATCTTTACAGAACAGATTATTTGCTGTTAAAAATGAAGTTAGCGGATGTCTTAGGATGGGATATTTTGTGGAACTGAGAGCAACAGCACCAAATGGTCATAAGAAAAATAGACAGAATGGTATGAAGGCGTGAACAGTGAGGATGTGACTGATTTCTTTCTAGCCCAGACTGTAGAGTCATGCCTGTAGAGTCAAGCCATTGCTTGCCCCTACCTTTGGAATCCGTTTCCTGGCCAGTGCAAGGTTCATTAAGTTGTAAACAGAGTTATTGGGCTTGGATGAACTGTCTCCATTGTTCTCGTTGGTCTCTCTCGGAGCCCCTACAAATCGAGGATGCAAGTCTGTTATTCATGTAGTACTTTAGACGTATGATTAACAGAGAAATGTGTATCAGTTGGGAACAAAACTGATCCCCTTACCCTCAAAAGACAAACAAACAAACAAAAAACAAACCACACACACACCACAATGATGGCTGCTGTGTTTTGCTGCAAAAGTAAGACGAAAGTGTGACAGTCAAAGCCTCCTGAAGAACTGTGTGATTCTGCAGGATGCTCAATAAAAAAAATAAAAATAAAAAAAAGACAACTTACCAGATAATTTCCTTATAAAACTGCACAACTTGTACTGCAGGCTAATATTTTAAAAAATAATAAAATTCCACACCAATATACATAAACGTTGTTTCATTTGCTACACAGTTTACTGCTCTTTACGGTATTTAAAAAAAAATTAAATAAAAATGTAGACATTTAATTTCATTATTTTGAAGGCATCTTTGCTCTACAGCATTTCTTTGCAAGTGCATAAAACCTTTGCACAGCACTGTATAAAATTTATTAAACCCATTTCTAGACAATTCAAGCTTCTGGAGATCGCAAAAGCAATCCTACCTGAGGCAGGTAGGGAGGAGTTGCGGAACATTTCGTAGAACTTGGACAGGTAGAGCACCATGACGAGTTTGTCGGGCTCCTGCTCAGCCGCCATTTCCTTCCCCGTGATGAGCGGCTGGATGCCGAAAGCTCTCTCGGCCACCTCAAATGCGAGCTGGTTGTTCTTGGCGCTGTCCACCTCATTCAGAGAATCAAAATCACTGAGATGAGTAAGAGGGAGAAAGAGAGAGAGGCAGGGAGAGGAAGCGGAAAAAATACAAGACAGGCCTTATTCCACTTTAAGTACTGGAACCTATGTTCTAGTTGCTACCAACCAGCACTGTTTGTTAATTCATACCATATATAGAAAGCATAAGACAATAGTTAAATAGCTACACAAACCGTTCATTTCTGACATCAACAAGACACTAATTTAATGTTGGGAGGCATGTGTTAACACAAGCTCTTCCAGTTTTGATCTCTTAAGCCCGGTTCACATGGCACAAACTCCGACCAATGGCAACAGACATGTTTGTCAGGTTTTTGTTCGATCAGTGTGTTAACCCTGTTGGTGTCTGCTGGCGTTAGTTTGTGCTGACTGAACATATTCGATCAGACGACATTAGTTTGCTTAATGTCTGAGCAGTGTGGTATGATTTTCCAACAAACTCCGACCTAATCTGACCGGGACACAAACCATCTCCATGACGATGAGGCAAGTGTCCCTGCACACTCCATAGAAACAAAAGCCTGTGTACTAGTAGTTAGGTGCACATACTTGTATATAGACTGTTTCCATGCATTTTCTCTTGCATGTGAGGGCTAGTCGCTTAAAAAAAATTGTCAAAATGGAAAATTGGCCACAACGTTGGCTTTATCATAAAACTTGCCTCACGTGTTATCACTGTTTGCAGGACCACCAGACTGATAAAATACCAAACCTTTTGGCAATCTAACAGGAGACTAGGCTAGTTTGGCGTCACTAGCCAAGGGTAGGCACAGCTAAGAGGTCACTGTATGGGTTTAGCTGATAGAGTGCCATGTAAAGTACATGTAAAGACAGGGTCCCTCAAGGAAAAATGGTCTCAGGGGAGGGGCCAGACTATGAATGGTTCAAAAACTGTCATGAAATTGATTAAGAGAGGAGGAGTTACCCTGCCCGGAGAAAGCCCAAGGCCCCTGTCTGGAGCCAGGCCCAGAGGGAGGGCCCGACTGTGAGCGCCTGGTGGTTGGGTTTGCCACGGAGCCCAGCCGGGCAAAGCCCGAAAAAGCAACGTGGCACCCCCCTTTCCATCCTATGGACCCACCACTCGTGGGGTGAACCGTGGGGGTTGGGTGCGCTGATACACGGGTGGCTGTGAAGGTCAGGGGCCTCGAAAGACCAGACTTGGGTGGCAGAGGTTGGCTCTGGGGACGTGGAACGTGATCTCTCTGTGGGGGAAGGAACTGGAACTTATACGGGAGGTGTAGCGCTACTGGTTAGATCTGGTGGGGCTTAAATATACGCACAGTCTCGGGTCTGGAACCGTACTCCTGGATAGGGGATGGACTTTATTCTACTCCGGAGTTGACCAGAATGTGAGGCGCCGGGCGGGTGTGGGGATAAGTCCCCGGCTGAGTGAAAGTGATTGCATGAGAGCCAACAGATCAGTGGTGCATCAGTCAGAACCATCTCCATGATGATTAAAGAACGAAATTCATTCTTTAAATATTACTTGTTAGAATTTTCATACAGTATATGAAGGCTTTTTGTCACCTTTCCTAAACATTTGGGTTAATAACACACATTATTTTGCAGTGGTAATAGCAGCATGTTGCGTTTTCTCTGGTTACCAGTTAACAGAGTCTTGTTTGTGCCATGTTATTTAAATTTTTATGTCAATTTTTTTAAATAATGGCTGCAATAGTGATCTTTGAGATATTCCAAATTTGCAGTTCTCTCAAATGGCATTACATTTAGTGCATTAGCCTCTGCACTGCCGGTTTATTAAACCCCATGCACATAGCAAATATAGTTAAAACTCAGCGACAAAGAAACATCAATGCTTCTTTTTTTAAGTCGAACGCACTACCGCTAATATTTACCATCTAGGCAACAAAAAAAAGCATTTAAATATATTCAAATTCAAAATATTTTGACGACTTTTCAATTAAAGTTTTAAAAGGAATTCCACATGTTCTCCCCATGTCCAAGTAGGTTTCTTCCAGGTTCTCCGCTTTCCTCCCACCTCCCCAAAAACATGCTAGGAGATGGACTAGCAAGGATAAAATCGCCCTTCGGTGCAAATGCATTTGTGTGTGTGCATTGACTGGCATCCCATTCAGGGTGTTTTCCTGCCTCACACTCAGCACTCCTAAGATAAACTCCGGCTCCAGTGTGACCTTGACCAGGATAAAGTGCTTACTGAAAGCGTTCAAATGAGAGATAAGTATGCATGTACATGAATTTCTGTTCCTCACTGTTAATTGTATTTGTGCGCGTGTGTGTTTGTCTCTCACATGAGGTCTGGGCGTTGGTGGTGGATGAGAGCACACAGGGCGAGGCCGCTCCTCCAGGATGTTGTGAGGTCAGTAACATTTACTCCTCTGTAGCCCTGCGTCTGCTTCTGACACCACAGCAACAAGCGGCTGGGCCGCACCTCCGATTCTGACCACACACACACACACACGCACCTTTTACTATAATTATGAGCACTGACTTGCTAAATATTGCTATGCCTACACCCACCCCTAACTTGAACCACAGTACTTAAAATTCTCTATCAAGTTGTCCTCTTTATAGACGCACACACACACACGAACACAATTTATTCAGAAAAGCACTACAGTTTAACAAAACTCACTAACGCAGACATAATCACATGGTTTTCAAACCACTACAGGTAAACGTGTGCATGCCAAAGTGACGTCCAGGAAAATTTCAGCACGGGGTGTGGAATTGTTAAAAAGCTATTATTCATTTCCACGCTGCCACACTACGAGCACCTTCAAAATGAGCATTCAGTTAGGAAGAGAGATATGAACATGGCTCTGCTGGGACACCATGTGAATGCTGCCAGTGCTGAGAGACGTGGCAAGACACACACGTGTTCTACGTAACTCTCTACGAGACTCAGTATTTTTTGTATGCTTAGAGCAGAGATGGACAAATCTCTCGCCCAGTCACCCAGGACAAGCAGGCTTTGTGTTTAACAACTCCTCTTTGCTTGGAAGTGTGCGTAATAATTAAAAACATTTCTCTTTTTTTGGGTGCCTGCAACTGAATTCTTACACTTTCATTTTGTAGCACTGCCCCCCCCCCCCACCATCTTTCTTAATATAACTATGTAAGTTTTAAA
>JAFFST010040611.1:37857-48003 GCA_022414735.1 Noturus placidus
TTTCTGTATCCAAATCCGGCTTTAAACTTCTTCACAACAGTATCTCTGACCTGCCTGGTGTGTTCCTTGTTCTTCATGATGCTCTCTGTAGTTTAAACGGACCTCTGAGACCATCACAGAGAAGGTGCATTTATACGGAGACTTGATTACACACAGGTGGATTCTATTAATCAACATTAGACATTTAGGTCAACATTGGATCATTCAGAGATCCTCACTGAACTTCCGGAGAGAGTTTGCTGCACTGAAAGTAAAGGGGCTGAATAATTTTGCTGGCCCAATTTTTCAGTTTTTTATTTGTTGAAAAAGTTTGAAATATCCAATAAATTTCGTTCCACTTCATGATTGTGTCCCACCTTTTGTTGATTCCTCACAAAAAATTACAGTTTTATATCTTTATGTTTGAGGCCTGAAATGTGGCAAAAGGTCGAACAGTTCAAGGGGGCCGAATACTTTTGCAAGGCACTGTATATTACGCTTTATACTTCATTATATTTACAATGAATAATTTGTGTGTGAAAGCGTTTAAATGTTAGAATAAGTGTTGGAAAAAAAAACCATTACAAAGCTTAGTAGTTTTTAAAGAGAACAATATCAGATTGTTTCGGTTATTTGGCGTCAGTCGTCAATATCGAAACCTCAAAAGAGGAAAAAGAAAAAAAAAAAGAAAAAAAAAGGGACATTTTGCCATCTGTAATTTGTAGTAAATTCAGCCAATCATTTTCTTTGCCGTTTATCCTACACAGGGTCATAGGCAGCCTGAAGACTATCCCAGGGAACTTTGGGCATAAGATGGGGGAGGCTGAACACCCTGGTGCCAAATCATCACAGGGCACAATCCCACACACTCCCATTCATACTCTACGGACAATTTAGTGATGCCAAATCAGCCTACAATGCAGAGTACCCAGAGGAAACCCTGGAAGCACGGGGAGAGCATGCAAGCTTTGCCTACACAGGGCGAATGCGGGAATCAAGCCCCCAACCCTGCGAGGCAAGCGTGTTGCCCCGAAAACAATCAATAATGAAAAAGTAAAGTTAACACAACCAGTCTAATCTGGCAACCCGGTCTTCTACATAACCACCTCCTCTGCATGTGCACGCATTAAAGGAAAAAATTGTTGATAACATTATTGGCTAAAGCTAGCAAAAAATCTCATTGTCCATGCCAAGCTGATGACTAAATATTGTCATTTTATTCTTAAATTCGAGGTATTCATCTGAAATTGAGTTAGCGTTTCCCTAAACAAACCTAGACAATTTTAGATTTGCTTAGACAGACTGTTAAAGGAATGAAAGTGATCTCATGAAATAAAATTATGTCAGAAAGAATGACATCTCAGCTAGGACCATATGAGATTATAGACCAACTCAGGAGCTTGTGCCAAGTTGAGACACGTCCATGTTCGTCTACACTGTCCAACTTGTTAAATGGCTTCAACTTTGAACTGATCTTTGCACATACTGCACAATCACACCACAAGTAACCTTTCTTCTCGAACAAGACCGACTTTGATTATTTTATGATTAATCCACAATAAAATTTATAGTACCACAATGTGTACCCTTAAAAAGGAGTCAAGTCTTGAACGCAAGCTTTAAATGGTGTGCGACTGAAGCGTGTGTCAGAGCAGTCACAAGTGATGTCATCTTCCAGACCATAACAGCTGCTTCAGTCCATAAAGTGTCTATAAGCAAGGGACGAACACCCGAGGACATGCTGTTGGAGGAAAATAATAAACAGGGTGCTGTGATGCGGCCTGACACAGAGCCTAATAGAAGACGATGATCCATCGTTATTAGTCATCGGACGGGTGTGGACCGCATACGAGTGTTGCTGTACACACACACACACACACACACACACACACACACACACACAGTCATGACAATTGTAAAAGATCTTGACCTACTTATGACCTGCATATTGATGTTCATGTAGGTCAGAATTCTAAGCTTTTTGTGGGAAAATCTACACTTCTGAGGAAAAAGACAAAGCCCGTGTAGCATCTAGTATGTGCTCAGAACATGTTCAATTACAAATGGGTCATAAATTCATCAGTGCACAAGGGAAGATGACCCTTTCCTTCTGCTTTTCCATCTCCTCCTAAAGGAGTCCCAGTTATTCCCAAGCAGACTGTGAGATCATCTCTAAGGAGGGTACTGGGTCTGCTCCAGGGTCTCCCTCCAGACGTGCCTGATAAATATCTTCCAGGAGACGGACCAAAGGTTCCCGAACCATGCCACATCCTCTTGATTTGGAGGACCAATGGCTCTACCAAAGAGTCATCGAAGAACTAAAAGAGTAATCACCAAAAGGAACCAAAATCTCTCAAACTTCGTTTACTGAAACAGTATCTACAACACAACATGAACTGCACGAAACTTCAAACAAACAGATGAACAATGTTCTCATTTATGATAAGAACCAGAAAAAGTGGTGCATTACGAGTATCTGCTGAACGGATTGGCAATATTGAGGAGTCATCTTTTCAGTTTGCTAAAACCGTCGATCAGCAGATAAAGTGTGTACAGATACGTGTTTAAAAACAAACAAACCCATAATTCCTTTAGGGTCTACTCCCATAAGTCCTTTAGAGTCTATCTACCAATATCATGCCATTCAGAATCACTTATGCAGACATCTTCATCTTAACAAAAGAATGTCAGAGATTATTAGGTTTGGTCCACCAAAACACACAGAAGATAACCAGCACTCAATTCATGCTCCTTTAGTAATGAGCGAGGGAGAGAAATAATCCACCAGTGTTCTCATTATATCTCTCTGGTTGCCAGTTCAGTTCAGGGTTGATTCAATCTTTAATCGGATGACTCCTGAGCAATAAAACCTCCCCGTCTCTTGGGCGGTCCAAGCTTTGCTTTCGGTCTCTTATCACCTGATATAAACTCATTATCACAGGAAGAAGTCACACATCCACAATCAATTGATTACAGGCTCTCCTATAAAATCAGTGTTGGGCACTTTTTATTTTTTTAAATAAACTTAACAGCTCTGTCCATTCACCTTTTAACAATCCACATTGGTTATCAGACCAGAGAGTGTAAATCTATGAAACTGAGCAATTTAAATCCCACCCCACCCATGTTTAATCGGTTCCACTAAAATACATTGCTGTCCAAAAGTGGAGGACACCTGGGTTAAAAAAAAGATAGCTGAGAAATAAATATGGGTGACATTACAGATAGTACTTGCATACCTATTGTGTGCTCCTATACCATGTTGACTGCAATTGATAAACTGCCAAACGTTATGTAGAACAAGCATCTAGTCATGGCCCGGTTAATCAGATATAAAAAGTTAGCAGCTGGCAGATCTGAACCTGGGGCTCCCAAAGTTTTTGGGCAATCGACCCCTTTGGGAAATGGGCATAATGAATTTTCTGCAACTGCAAGCCTTTATAATCTAGGCTTTTATAATATAGGACAACTGCATCATTTGCATATTTTATCATATTAGCAGCATGCAACTGCATAATGCAAGTGACTAAAAACCAAAAGGAATATTCAAGTCTCGTGGGAAGTGTTGTGATCTAGGAAAATAGCCCAGGCCGGCGTATTGTAACGCGGCTCAATTTGAAGCAGATACCTGGCCCATGACTTCGTATGCGCATTGGTTCATGTACATCTGGAGGATTAAAAACAGCACTCCAGCGATAACACAGTCAAAACATCCCGGTCAGTCAGGTTTCGAAGTCAAACTCCAAAAATGTTTAGTGACTTCATGCTTGGCGATGTTAAACGCACCAACGATGTACGTGGTCATCGTGACTTATCATAAGCTTAAAAACTCTGCTCTTACATTTCAAACGTACTTGCTAATCTAGAAAATCCAGAAAGCTGGTAAGCAAAACAGACCTTACGGTAGATCCGTAGGCAACGTGAGAGGATTGTAAAAATTCAAATGCTATTGTATTAGGAAAACCAGTTAGTAGCGTTAGTACTCAATAATTGCCATGAATAGTACAATAGTGATTTTGGAGTATAGAAGTTTGTTAAATTTTAGACCCTAATTACACTACTGCAGCGGGTCAGGACAGTGAAAGTACTAAAATAGCATGTACACTCAATTTCAATGTGGCTCCCAGTAACATTCTAAAATACACTCGCTTCTAATATTAATTTGTAAAATAAATTAATGAAAAAAAAAGGAGATCTGGGGTCATGACCCCTATTTTGAGAAGCCCTCATCTTGACATTCAGAGGCAGTGCCTGAATGCCTGATTTACAAAACTGTCATGTGTGCTGCAGGATTATGTTTCTTCTGCAATACATGGTTTATGCCACTGTTTTAAGATCTGCACAAATCAGCCAGTGTTCTCAGGCAGGTCCTAATCCCAAGTTTCACTGTATGAGGCTTACAAACCACAGCATTCAGTTTATACCATTACACTTACCAGCATGAATCCAGTCTCATTTCTACATCACACTTTTCATCAAAAAACAAGCAGAAAAAAAAAAAAAAACCCAACAATCATGTAGATCTACAAACAAATACAACTAATAAGCTTTCAATTCCTCATCAGCAATGAGCAGAACAAACAGCCTCAGGAAGACTAAAATGAATTACTGAGAAACTGAAAAAGCCACTCGTAACCTTCTGACCAGTTCAAAGGTTACTTCTGGTAACAACCTCCAGTGATGCCACTGACTTGAAAACAGCATTCTTTCCGCTTCCCCAAGTATCCACGAAGAACATACAGAAACAACACCACCTGAATGTCAGATGTGGGTCAGTTAAAACCTGAACTTGATTTGACTAACAAATGGATATGAAAATGAGTTCTTTGACTTAAGATGCTTCTCACATTTCCTGTTTACACTGGTAGGGCTCCACGAATGTGATTTTAGTGAGGAGTTAAAGTCAAAATGTTTTTGTTGAAAGTACAGGAGTTCATATGTCGAATTTTACTACCAAGACGCATGATAATCTCAGTATCATTAGACTTTAACAGCTTTAAGAGCAAAGTGCATCAGTCTGGATAACCAACTTGACTAAAGGGCAAAATTAATGTAAAAATGAATAATCTGTAATCGTCCATCAGCAATATTACTCATCTAATCAGAACAATTAGTTTTACATTAGATGTTTTAGCTTTAACAGACTTGCAGGAAAGAAGAATAGGACCAGTTAGTCAATTTCATCAAGCACATTTTCTGTAATGTGTGTTTTTTCCAGATATTTATCAAATCATATAACATGTATATTGTATTTTAATTTCGTTACATACCCTGACGTCTTCGCATGCTCTGCCTTTCTTGTACTCCTTGTGGTTGGCTCGTTTGTCCAGCTTGGTCCATAGAGCTTTGGCCTTCCAAGAGGTGACGGCCGCTTTCAGGCTGCTGTAAAAGCCTCGGTGATCGGCCGGGTCAAGCTCCAGCAGCCTGCACAGCAAGCCGAAAGCCTGAAGGGTGCCTTTACACGTGGAGGCCTGAACGAAGTTCTCAAAGAGCTGGCTGGCCTGAGAGCTCCTCTCGTCATTGGTTTCCCCCATCACTTCCCTGCACCTTTGTTGCCCCTTTCCCTCGGTCAGAAAGGGAGCTAGCTCAGGTCAAGGCTGCTGCCGGCATCATCTCTGAGCAGAGCTGAAAAACAAACAGATGAAAGTGAATTAAGTGTCTGGTTTCAGACATTCATTCCAAAATAACTACAGGTACATTACAGTTCTGGTTGCTTTAAAATGAACACCTTAACAGTGGGCTTAAGCATTTTCAGGTGGCTTGTCTTATTTAGAAAGTTAATTTTTTAATTTCAAAAATCCTGGAGTTGCCAGACATTCACAGTAAATTGCTTGCTCAATAGGGATTAATCCTCACATTTAAAATCTGTATCCTGTATATGTTTCTGTAAAGCTGCTTTGAGACAAGGTCCATTGTAAAAAGTGCTATACAAATAAAGCTGAATGGAACAGAATGTCTGGCAACACGTTTGTGGAGGTGCATCATGGCCTGAACAACGGAGATTTCTGAGGACCTCAGAAAAAATGTTACAAAACCATTTCTAAACAGTTTGGACTCAACCGATCCACAGTCAGACAGACACCAGCAAATTCTAAAGGAAAAATGTCAGGACATCTGTTCATGAACTGACTCAAGAGAGAAAATGGGACATGCAGCAAGACAGTGACCCTAATAAACAAGCCATTCTACCAAATAACGGTTAAAGAAGAATAAAGTTAATGTTTCGGAATGGTCAAGTCAATGTCCTGACCTTAATCCAAAAGAAATGTTGTAGAAGGAAAGGAAGCAAGTAGTTCATGTGAGGAAACCCACCAACATTCCAGAGTTGAAGCTGTTCTGTACTGACGAATGGGCTAAAATTCCTCCAAGCCGATGTGCAGGATGGATCACAAGGGGGGGTCAACGCCAGATATTCAAAGCAAAGGTTCACATACCTTTGCCACTCAGATGTGTAATATTCAATAATTTCTCAATAAATAAAACCACCAAGTATAATATTTTTGTCTCATTTGTTTAACTGGGTTCTTGTTGTCTACTTTTAGGACTTGTGTGAAAATCTAATGAGGCTGCATATTTATGCAGATATCTAGAAAATTCTAAATGGGTACGCAAACCTTCAAGCGCCGCTGTACATTTAACAATGATTTGTCATACATACGTAAACTGTAATTCGTTTTAGGATTAAAGAGTTAGCTAAAAGTACAATACATCCACCTTTTGAGGTAAAAAATATATACAGTACACTAAAGGTGCAAAAGGTGTACACTTTAAGGGATCACCTCAGCAACAAGTAATAAGTTATTCAGTTCAGTACCTTTTTTTTTCCTGAGAGACAAAGCAAGTGTCAGGCATTAAATATGTCTTGCGTGGTAGACTACACCTGTAGTGAGGTTGGGAAAAAAAAAAAAAAAAAAAAAATTTCATTTTCAGTACATTGTTTGACTATATGAACTTATTTGTATCCAAGGGCATTGGATTTGTTGTGAATCTCCTGTTGCCAACTCAGAAATGAAGCCTGACAGTCTTTCACTCTCGGGTCTTTATGATCTTTTTATATACACCAGGCTGTGCTTTGAGGTTTCTCTATCAAAGCATTGTGTACACGTCCCAGCGGAGTCAGCATTGAACACGACAAAGTCCACACTGCCTGGTGTTCACACGACCAGCAACACGGTAAAGTCTGTGACCTCATAACACAGGAAGATGATCACGGTGTGGGAAAGCCATGGTGGTGTTTTCACCACTGAACATGTTTGCACAGAAGGCCGAAGGGTCAGTTTTTTTTTTTTTTTTTTTGGAAAAAGCGAACAGGATGAAACAAATGTAATCGAAGAACACTGAGCTGAAGCGTGCTGTTTTATGAAGAAAGGTGTTCAATTACACCAGCCCCGCCTGCTCGTAACAGATACCCTGCATCTGTGAAAGAAGAACAGGATAGAGCTATTGATACAAAACTACTGCATGAGCATGGACTGCATAATGTCCATGTAGCAAAAATGTATAAAACTACAGTAACTCATGCTAACAGACTTTTTTTACTGAGAAGCCATCACACATGATGAGAGACCTACGAATTCTTTTCCTCAGCTTTTGTATATTTTTTATAATATAGACACAATACACTCAATAACCTGCTTTATAATAATCCAGCTTTACATCTCCCAATCTTTGCAACAGGAATGTTTCTATACATCATAATAGACACACTTACACTTTGCCTTTTTTTGTGGAAATTAACTAGATTTAATTCATCGCAGCCAAAGAGTATTTTTAAACTAGCTCAATCTGGCAACCCAGCCATTAACAGTCATGTCTGCTGCTCCTTCTCCATTAAAATTGTTCACAGTACAAACATGGGGCAGGGACCGTTCTTCCCATAGGGACTACTATTATATCTAATTTTTACCAATAACTCTAAAGCCAACTGTGGTAGCATGCTCGCAAGTGCCGCATGATTGTGCAACAGCTAGAAAGGTGAGTGATCGACTTCTAATCGGTCACGGCAACACTTTCAAATCACTGGTCACTCTAAAGAGATCAAAAGTCATTTAGAATGTGTAGAGTTGCAAATCAGGACTGTATGAAGATTCACACTTGTTGAATGTCTGATAGAAACGCTGGTGTTCTGCCCCCCATCTGCTCCTATTGACAGGCCGCCACTGATAGCATTTATATTTCACATGTGTAAAACAGTCATTTATCCTTCGCAAAAAATATATACAGTGTTGTCAGTATAGTGGTACAGTACAGTGGAACGGACATTAAAAACCTTGGAATTATACATAAACAAGGTGTCACATGGCATCATTATCATGTGCCTCAGCTAAAGGTAGACTCCAGCACCGTGCCTCAACACTTAATGTGAAAAACCCTACAGTGAGTCTAGATCTTCTCAATGGAAGTACATAATTTAAGAGTAGTCTTTTTATTCCAACTAGGGTTCCAATCACTGATTATGCTCTAGCTCTGTACTTACAGATTGGATTAGGGCTCCAAACACTCAATGTGAATTACCACATAGTGACTACAAAAATGTCTAATTAGGGGTCCAAGCTAAATTTATGAGATTATGTATTATGCTTTATCCGTTTGGCCCTGAAATCAGACAGACAAATACAGGCTATTAATATTCATACTGTATAAAGACTGGACTACAAAACCTCCTAAAATGAAACATTACAAGATACAACACAATTGATTTGTGTTGATATTAAAGCTGCAGACACTGTTTTCCAGAACATTTAAAGTCTCCAACTTGGCAGCCATTAAAATGAATCCATCTGCAAATCCCAATCTTATCATTGATCATCTCGAGCCTAGTCCAAGCACTAGGTGGGAAAATTTTAGACATGGTGGATAGAAGGTATGGGTACAAACTAGCAGAATAGTGATGCTGTATTAAGAAGGTGTGACTCTGATCGATTAAATACATTTAACCCATGGTAAACTGGAAAATGGTGGCATCTTGCCATTCGCTTTGGAGATTTGCTGGGACAAAAGAAAAACAAAAGAAATTGGACAATATTAAAAATCAGTGTAGATTCTGTTTGTTCTATTTTTATCACTTGCACCAGGTGGAAGGGTATTGCATTCATTATAGAAATTTAGCTGATGTAAAGCTGAAGTGACCGGTTGATGTGCTGCAGGAACGCCGAGTGCACAGCTGCCCATAGACTGAGACAGAGGAAGGAAAGGGGAAATAAAGTGTAATTCCTAAGTATGAAGGAAGAAGTGCTGACAAGAACCCTCTGGGCAGGGTGTCCTGGGAAAAACAGGAAGATCTCAAATGTGGCTCAGCTGCTAAAGGACATTTCATTACAGGGATGCCAAGAAACTAAAGATCAAAACTAGTACTTCAGACTGTCCATGTTTTATATAACTGAGCCCACAGCATATATTCCAGCAAATGTTTATTTGCTTTTAATATCCTGTGGTGGAAAAAGAATTCAAAGCAGCCACAACATGGAAATTATAAAGACCTTCAGCTGCACATTGATCATTGGGTTCCAGGAAACATGTCCATGAGAAGAATTCCAGCCTGTTTAAGCTGTTAAGAACATCTACTCAATCTCTCCATGTGACCATCTCTTCACATCTCTGAAGACGTGATGAGATCTACTATCCGCAAACTGAACACCCCCTATTGTTCCGCAGACATTTCCTGAACCCCCAAATCAGTGTTTGACTGGGTCTCTCACAATCTCCCTAAAGGAAACAATGAACAGCTATAAGATGCCAAAGAAAAAAAAAAAAAAAGAAAAAAAAAGGACCGGAGCGCAAGGGAAAAGAACACAAGTTCCCCTCATCAAACAGACATAGCGTTGTGAATGCTGGACATTCATTGAGAAATATTATTTTGTGGCATGTTGGCAAATCAGTAGTTACTTTGACAACTCCATGGGTTGAAAATGACTCATGGACTGAAAAGAATGATTTCCCACCTCAAAGCCAAGGTAAGGAAGCATCTATATTATAAAATGCTGGACAGCAAGTTACAAAACGTATTTGAATTAATTTGTTTAGTAAGCAAGTTAAAACTATTCTGTTGACCCAGTAGCCCTGGCAAACACTAATATATACCGTGTTTCCCCGAAAGTAAGACAGTGTCTTACTTTCTTTTTATCCCTAAAAGCCCCACTATGTCTTACTTTCGGGGTATGTCTTATA
>JAFFST010040614.1:17199-34973 GCA_022414735.1 Noturus placidus
AGTCTCCATAACCCAAAGGAGACAGCAGTGTATCCCTCTACAACCAAAAGTTGTCCACACTGAGACAACCACTCAGAAAGAACGTTGAACTAACCAACCCTTACCAAAAAAAAAAAAAGATTTCAGTAAGAGAGAAATCCCCTACTGACTTCAAATCTGATAAACAGTCTGCGCACAATAACAGATATAATGTCCTTAACTTAAAAAAGCCGCTGTGCAGGTGATACAGTTCCTGATATCAAGAGTTTCACATAGTCTCCTGCCTCCACCGCTGAAATAAAGTCCTTCTGGACAAGTATTCCATACCGAGCGCCCTCAGCATCACGAAGTTAACGCCGAACCTCATTAAATGCAGCTCGAGCCAAAGCTATCTTAGGTGTGTAATCAGGAAAAACGGAAATAATCAAATTCTTCACTTTAATCCGCTGCAGCTCTCTCGCACAGCGTATAATATCAGCACAGTCACTATAATAGTGAAATCTGCACACAAGAGCTCGTGATCGTTCATCAGGCTTGAGCTTTGGCTGAAGTGTCCGGTGGGACCGGTCCAAAACCGGCTCCTTCTCCAGACCAAACGCCTCTTTTAACAAGGCCGCTACAGCAGCAGTTGAACACGTATCAGAACCTTCTGGAACTCCCATTATTCGAACGTTATTGCGCCGCGACCTCGTCTCCAAATCCTCACATTTATTCTGTAATTGAGTCACGGTCGCAGTGAGAGACTCGATAGTAGATTTCATTTCATAACAGAACAGCCTTTTAAAGTCAGCGGAGCGAGGCCTGTTCTCCGGTCAGTTCCGAGTGCCGGATACGCTCCGAGCCCGGACCAGCTGGGTTAATATGATCGAGGCTACTCACTGTCTGCCGACAACTAATTACATTACTGGCCTGATAAACAGCATGTACTTTGGGAAACTTTTCTGCTTGTGCCTATGAATTTCCTCCGCTGGCCTGCTCATAAATATTAATGGAGCAAACAGGAAAAAAAAAAGCTCACAATAAATAATGAAGCACAATTTCCTTGTGTCCTTTGGACGTCAAGGTTGTGCCTTTATATTATTAGTAATCCCTTCATGATGATGTTGTTGGGACATTAAATATTTGAGAAAAAATGTATTTTGAAAGCATTACAATGAGGAGTTGATGGAGTGGCCTTAAAAAAAATTGAACACTTCCTATGAAGGTAATATTTATAAACCATTATAACCATGTTTATTATTCAATAGGTATGCTTTGTTTAAGTATTTTATAAACTGCCACATATAGTTCTAATAATGCACTATTAATACTTCCGTGACGACTTAATGATCATACTATTAATAACTAATAATGACTTGTGAATGCAGCTCTGATATTTATTCCACATTTTAAACTGTAAGACACTGGTAACTTTATTTTCTTTAAGTAAGTAGTACGGGAAAACTTACATAACACTAAACATAACATAACATAATATAACATGCCACCATTCAAAGGCAAGAAATACCTACCAGTAGAGACCCACAGGGCCCATTAGAGTTCCTATTAAAACCAATACAATTCCCATTATCACTGATATCACAAATTCTATGAGGGTTTCTATGGCATGTTTTTTTTTTTTTTTTTCAGCAGGTATGTATATTTCCATCCTCAGACAGTGAACTTTATCGTCAGTGCTCTAGATTTAACACAAAACCAGTGTGTATGTTGAATGATCTAACGAAAATATTCGTTTATACAGTCTTTTCAAGTTGATGCTGAGAGCAGCCATGTTGTTTTGATGTCCTGAGTAGGATTTTTTTGAGTTGAGAGGGCGTTTACATTGTTGTTTCCTTGTCAGAGATTAAAAATGATGAGTTACGACCTTTAATCGAATACAGGTGCGGATATTCGGAGCATTGAACAGATCCTACCGATATTAGGTTTGCGTTATAATTATAACCAACTCAGTACACGGTTATTGCATTAATAACTTAAAGCACATTATTAAAGCTTGTTGATGCATTAACAGTGTTTATAAGGAATCTCTACAATCTATTCAAAACGAAACCTTCTTCTGTTCTTGGAACTTATAGATAGTATTTTAATGGTGTGTATATGATTAAAACATGATGGGCTATTAATTGAGAGATTTCTGAAGCAGCTTGCATGGAGAATTGAGTCCTATTCCACTCTGATCACCATCTCTGGGAAAGATTAATCAAAAGAAGAAATGCAGCAAGCTCAGGGGGAAAAAATATATTGCCACAGACATCCTGAATCCCAAGCAATGCTCCTAGGATCGGCACGTCCACGTAAATACTCTGAAGGCCAATTCTATAAATCAAGGAACTAAAATTCCAGGAAAAAATGGACGAGGGTGAGAAGAAAAGAAGTCCAGACACTGTACGCCCACATGTCCCCTCCCTGCTGCTCGTCTCTGCATGCTTGACAGCTTAATAATCAGTTCCAGCTGCTTCTTTGTTTGTCCCTTTACCTTGGCATGGACGTGCTCACACACATGCTTGATTTCATAATGCATGAGCCGTTATGCACATCCTGTGTTTCGGTGGATGATACGTGGTGGAGATCTGCAGGAGTGCAATATGAGCGACGGGAAAAGGCAGAAGCTGCACATATTAAGCTGTTTTCCCATGAGAGGCTGGACATGAGAGCCGGATTCCTCAGTCCAGGAGTGAAGCCGGTCCCAGGGGACACCTGTGACGGGTCTGAACATGTACCAGGAGAGTCTCTGGCAAGTTAAAAGCCTGGGGGGATGCAAGATAGAGGTTAATAATTCAAGTAATTCATATAATTCATGAATTGGAGGCTTAAGATTGAGTTCATGCAATGTTTATGTATTTATTTATTTATTTACGCCTGAATCTATTGTAGGGAGCTGTACCTCAAACCCTACCACATGCCGAATCATGAATACAATCATGTCTAAGGTACCTTTAAGAGACATAATTTGACTTTACGGGCCACTGATACACCTTTGCTACACAAAAAGCTTCTTAAAGGTCCATCACATGCACCGTTCCATATAACAGATACTCTACATACTAGAAAATACAAAAGAAGTCCCTTGATGGTACCAAAGTACAGCTTTGGTACCTTTATACTGTATCCGAGTATAGAAAGTATGAACTAGGAACTAAACGGCCTTATATTAACCCCTGGTATGGGATTTCCATGGATCATTGCCATAGAAACAGCAGTAAAGAAGGTTAGCACTATCAAACTTTGGTCATAACCAAAATGGTGGTCGTTGCCAAGAGGGCCGTCAAGTAGGCATAGACATTAATAAGAATTTACAACATTTTTCACAGATTTTCTTCTGTACGCTGATAGATCAAAACTCTAAATGGCGACGGCGATACAGCAGCGTCCTCAATCTAGATCTGTACTAAATCTTCCAGTAATGCAGCTCAGCCATTGCAGTTTATTGAATATCTATTATTATTATTTCTCTTCATTAATACAAAATGACTTCAATAAGATTCACGAATAAATTTGATAAACGAGTCCAACTGTTAGCTTGCATGTAAAGTGGGGACAGTTTATCGCTAAAATCTGTGGCCTGTTGGACGTTCTCTCCAGAGGGGGTTAATAAAGAGCCATCTCAGGTTGCCGTGTCGTCGTTTGTCCCTAAATTATGCTTCTAAAATTGTCGACACCTTACTCTGTCAGCGAACAGATGCACGCCTGATTACCCTAAATCAGACTACGCTCGATTCAGTTCGCTCCAAACTTTTCCAAAAGAACGGCCCAAATTCACAGTGCATGAAATATGTGCATTTTATGGATGAGTGTTCTGTCAGTTTGGCTCAGCTTAGTGCAGGAGAGAGAGAGAGAGAGAGAGAGAGAGAGAGAGAGAGGATCGTTAGCGCCTTGCTTGTCTAGCTAAAGTCTGAAACCCTGCTCTTTCTCTCTGCTGTAATTTACATTTCTATACCGCTGCCACGCAAACTGTCACTAGCCATTATAATGTTCGGGGATGATCGGCCCTGCAAGGTCGGACAGAAAATTAACATACAGCCACACAGACAGAGTGGCTCTGCGCCATCCTCCACAACCAAGAAATAATAGGAAAAGTTATTGAACATACCGGAACAACTTATTACAAGCTTCTGGCTTTGTATTGATTAGTAAAAGTCTCCAGTGTTTATAGGTTATGAGATACATTTATTGTGTTAATGTTACTGAACCATAGGATTGCACCGGCCCAGTTCCATTGCAGAATATATATATATATATATATATATATATATATATAATTACACAGGGTTTTAGTTTTCCACACGATATTTAATTATCTTATTATTTACTTATTTTTTATCTTCATGATTTTTCTTATTCCTTATTTATTCTCTCGACTTAATTTTTCACATTTTTACTTTTCCCTGTAATTTGCTTATGATTCACCAGACCCCCCCCCCCCCCCCCCCACTAGTGAAAAAGACGCATCACTCGCATGGAAAACATACAATCACGTGTGAAATGTTCAGTATGTGATTTGAAGTGTTGCTCGGTTTTCAAATTGATCTTTAGCACAAATGATGTATTATCGGGCAACGAAAGAAAGGCTTTTACTTTCCTTAGAGCGAAACATGTTCGAATGAATGCGTTCTTTATTCCACACACAAAAGCCAGCCCAAATGGATAAATGAATTATGAGAAGCTGAAAACAAATGAGAAAACCAAATAGGTTAAGCATAAACAACTGCAAACGACTTCCACAGAGTAGACTGACCTCCGATTTTTTTTTTTTGTTGTTGTTGTTGTTGGTCATGGTTATTGTTGGACTAAACGCAGATCATTCACACAGATTATGAAGATGATGATGAAGCCGATAAAAGGAGCAGTGGAAAATCACGACCAGGCTCGTTCTATTACACTCCTGTGTTTGATTGGAATGTCGAGTGTGTGGTTGTTGTCAGGGACTCTCAGCTCTGGAAACTAATAATTCTTGACGTTTTCATGTGCCTCTGGCCTATTACTCCAGTGGACTTGGGATTAAACACAAGATTCTGGGATATTGTTCATTGGATCGGAAGTGTGCGTTGGTGTGCTGTTGTATGTCATTATTGACATATCTGCAGTTCGAGCAGTTAACGGCTTCTAAACCTTCAACCGGTCATTCAGCTCTCATCATAAATCAGCGCTTGGGAGTTAAAATGGGTTGATGAGATTTACAGCTTGGTGATTGATATTCTTCATTTTTGTTTTTTTTTTTGTTTTGTTTCTGAAACCGTGTAGAACAACAGCTGCTGAAAGCTGCTCTCAGTGCCAGGAGTTTTATGGGGAGCAAAGCCGTGATGCTCCGCCGCAGCAGTCGAGACCTCGTGGGATGCCTGTAGAGGCTTTGGGAAGGGTGGATTGTCATTCCAGGGGCGACGCAAAGCCAAATCTTACTGAAGTGCAAGGAATCTGAATGGATTCTATTTTCTGTTGTGAAAACACTTCAGGAAGGTAGAGCTCTGGTGTAGAATAGGACTCATATTGAGTTGGGGTTCCTAGCACAAGTGCGGTGGTTCTCAAAAGTGCAATCTTGGATCCCCTGGGGATCCCACAAACTCGTCAGCAAGGTAGAACTTCAAATCGAGTTTGCATCCCTAGCAGTAGTTCCTAAAGGGGAAGCATAGACAGCAGTGGAAATCACAAATATATGATTATGATTGTTTTCTTGTAATTATTAGCTGATTTGACAGGTCACTTGAATCAAAATGGTGCAATCCAAAACCTCAATGTCCTCAATGTCATTTTATACCTAATGTGTTCTTTTGGACGAAGGTCAAGTAAACATAAACAACAATAATTAGCTACAGTATCATTGTACACTATTATTAGTAAGTAAGTAAGTATGATTTATCTTTAATCCTTTACTGCAGGTGTTGCCATTTTGGCAACAATTATTTTACCTCCAATTTATTTTGATAGAAAATAATATAAAGCTACTATTTTCCTACGTAACTGGAAATGGAGGATTTAAGATTAAGTTTAACTTTGACATAACACTAATAAAAAATAAAAGCCATGCCAGATAAAGTTTTCTGCAATCACATGGCATGGTGAAGATCACCATCAGAGGGCTCTAATAGGTTATTTATTTTTCAATATTTAGGCAAAACTACTCAAAGTAAAAAAAATATACACTATCTAAGATGAGTTGACATTTACTTATTGTCATTTAAACAAGTTTATATACAGTATGTTGAATATTGTGTAAAATGGTCAAATGTAACTGTTTCCATATGGCAACAACATTATGCGATAATGGAACTGTGGTATGTGGTTTGCATTACATAGCAAAAAAAAAAAAAAAAAAAAACACTCGTCTTGTATAATATTATATTAACATTTTTTCACATTCACCGTAAGAAACATTTCTAAATGTAATTTCGACATTTTTCAATTGCTTGAAAAATGTTTTCTAAATGTTACGTTTCACGGCGAACAATTAAGACTTCAAAAGAAAGAATCAAAAAGATTCTTCACCCAGAACACATTTTTGTTCAAATTTTTGGATGTATTTTGAGTGAATAAATAAATCCATCCACATACGTTTTAACAACTGGAATTCATTTCTAGGACATATAACTTTTACATGCTTATTAAGTGGCAAACAAACAAAAAAAAAACTCAGCAAAGAAAGGTCTCAAGTATAGTAATTAAGAATTCTAAAATGAACTGGTCGCCAAAGACTGTTAGATCATGTCCTGAGGGTATCGGTGGATTGAACAATTAAAGTAGTCCCTTGCTACAGAATGTTCTTTAGACCTGCTGTCCTAGAAACACAATAATTGTTTTGATTAGTCCACTACCTTAATGTAAAGGTCACATGGTGGACAATAGGGTGGTGATTCTTGGTTGTGTTTCAATCCTTTTCTCCTTTTGGTAAGATCTGGCTTTGCACATGTCCGTAGTGAGGTATGAGCATCGCATGGAATTACGTACGGACATTCCAAGAACCTTTCTTATGCGGACCAGGTGTAGTCATTTCGATTGGAAACAGGTGTAATTCTTCTTACTTTCGTCCACATTAAAATCGACCTTGACCACTGGTAACCTGTCGCATTACCAAAGGGAAATGACCAGAAGGGGTCACTCTGTCCTTTGCTAGACTGCTATAGAGCTTTCTGAAGTGTTTCTCAAACGTGAACAACCCATGCAGTTTCAACCAGAAAATGGAATTTGTAATGATTGGGAATCTAATGAGGACTGTTGGATAACTTTAGACTGTTGGACCAATCGCAGGTTCTCTTGAAAACAGTGGTCTGGACGAACAGTGGTGCGGTCTACATCAGGTGTGCAAGCGGTTCTCTCTCAGTCGAGTACAGTGATTGGTTTCAGCTTGACATGTTACTTCCTGGTTCACGTTTTGTGACGGTAGAGAAAGGGTTTTTATGGTTAGGAGGACATGGAACGCTTTACTGATAAAACCATAGGAAAGGAGCACTGCAAATTGCACACCTTTGTGGTACAAGTGCTAGGCACTGAGAACATTATGTGGTTAAAAAATTTGGAAATGAGACAGGCTCTATGTTTCCAGGTATTCCTGGCTACATATGAAAATGCCCTCAGTTTCTTAGTTATGTATACGGTGTATCAGAGAATTAATCTCCTTTGTTTGGGAGTCATAAGTTATTCTGTTACCCAGGAGGGAAGGTCAGAAAGGGTCACTCTGGCTTGCTTGGTGGTCATGCTGAGCCAGCATCCCTCCCATCCACACAATCTGTTGAGGTTGTGTGTTCAAGGAGATCTGGTTGTATCATTTAAGACATCTTATGAACGTCACTACAGGGTATTTTGCTATGTAGTGGACGGAACTTATTAGACAACCTCGTCTCGGTTTAGAAACATTACTTCCGTGGGTCTTTGATTGGTTCCGAAATGGTACAATATGGTTCTGTAAATCAAGTGTGTGCAGTACCTTAGTGAAAAGTGTGTGCAGAACCCATCTGGGTGGCGCTGTTGTGCCACACAGGGAGAGCCACCCAAGAGCTTGGTATCCTAAAATGTCGGGAGCTGAACTCCAGATGCCCTTCTTCCAACATTTTTCAAATGAACTCAACTCCCACCGTGGGCACTTAATGCAACTATAAGCGCTGTGACATATTTTAGCAGTCATAAAGATTTTATGTGTGTGTAGGTGTGACAACACACACATCTCAATTCGCTGCGTTTTATGACTCCAGGCAGAGCTGAGCTTTGGAAAGACGGGTATACTTGTAGAGAAAACATTGTTTTGACATGATGACAGCTGTGATGCAGAA
Organism: Noturus placidus; assembly: GCA_022414735.1. Lineage (NCBI taxonomy): Eukaryota > Metazoa > Chordata > Actinopteri > Siluriformes > Ictaluridae > Noturus > Noturus placidus. The sequence continues at coordinate 25,437 of JAFFST010040614.1, forward strand.
GTGCCTGCAGCAACTTGCGCGTCTCACCCAGACTTTAACCATGATAAGCAAAACAACACAACATTCTGAGCCAGACTTTGGCGACTGTTAGCAAAAAAAAAAAAACAACAAACAAAAAAACACCCCCAACAAAGTAGCAAGCCAGGTGTACTGAAAATAATGCTTTTATTTTATTAGAAGACTTCTTTTCCAGCATAATTGTGTTTTGACCTGGGAAAGCCTTTCTCATGATGAAATTTTGACATTTTCTACAACCCCTGGCAAAAATGATGGAATCACAACACTTAGAGGATGCTCACATGGCTATTTAAAAAAAAAATTGGAGGAGGGAGAGAGAGGGAGGGAGAGAGAGAGAGAGAGAGAGAGAGAGAGAGAGAGAGAGAATGCGGTTGGGCGGAGAGCCCGACTTCCTTTACCCACTTAGCCTTTCTACTGTGCGTCCCGCATACATACATGCATATATACATACATACATACATACAAAATATCCATGTTGCCAAGATGGCTGTCTGAATTCATCATGACCAGTAGAATTGTTATTTATTTGCTGGTACATTTTGGACTAGACAGCTCAGACCTTGTAGAAGAACCCCCCCACCCCCCCTTGAAGTCATGTAAATGTTAAAAGGTCAAGCATCTGCACCACAGGCAACACACCCACTGATCGGAATAACCATTTGATATTTACCTCCAGGCCAGACATGAACCTCGTTTCTAATAAAGCCTCGGTTTCTGGATATAAGTCTGCCTTCTTCCATAAGCACTCATCTATCATCTCCATGTCAGATTCAAACAAATATAGGAATAATGCTCTGTGATTAAGTTGCAATTACAACTTTCGCAGGACTACTCTTAAAGTTGAAAGTACTTCCCAGGATGACCTCATCCCCCACAAAAAAAACTGCTTTCAGATCCTTGATTTTGCACAAAGGCTTTCTGATTGCAATATTCATTAAGCTTTTCTAGCTGTGATATTTTCCCACTTGCCTTCCTGAGTGAGATTGTGCCACGAGATCGATATTAAAAGGTGCTATTTGCGGAGAAAGGAGCATGAGGTGCCAAGCACTGCAGATGGATTTAGTATTTACTCATCTGTGAATGTGTAAGGTCTGCTTTTGGACTGACTTAGACTGGAAGTGAGAAGCTGAGATGCTTGCCAGGATCACCTTATTGTTCCACCTTATAGAACAACATGGAGAAAGAAGGGCAAAGGAAATATTTTTTGTTTAGAGGCTAGGTGGGTGGGTTTGGCTTGGGTAATCGCTTTGTCCCGGTCAGGTTCAGGGTGGATTTGGAGGCTATGCTTGGAAACCTGGGTGGAATATACTATACTGGATGGGAGCAGAGCACCACACACACACACACACACACACACACACACACACACACACACACACACACATGTTGCCTCCTAGAAGTAATTTATTATAGCCAAATGTGGGGGATAATTACAGAACTGGGAGGAAAGCCATAAGGAGAACATACAGAATTCCATTCATCGTGACCCTCAGGATTGAACCTGAGACCCTGGACACTCTGGCCAGTTCCGGTTAGATGCTCACCTGCCAGAGACTTTCCACTCGGCCCACTTACATCTGCCGCAAGTGGTAACGTTTATGGCATGAGGCCGAGGGAAGAGACCATGAAGGCGGCTTCTGTGTCTTTCTCTCGTGCCCTCCAGGAGGATAGATGCACCCTAGGCAGTTTCTTAAGCTTGATGGAAACTCTGACAAGATAAATAGTCACCATTCATGTGGAACCTTGTAAGTATTTACCTAGGACGAGATCACCAGACAAGTTCCTCTCAGGAGGAGCTGGAGAACAATCATGGTGCCACACTTCAGCATGCTATGCTCTTTAGTATGCTATGCACTTGAGTGCTCGATCAGCCTAGAACTTGGATTGGAACTCATGGGAGACCAAGAACTGTCCAAGAAATATCTAGTACATCTTTATTATCCTGTGTAGCAGTGGTGTAGGGGTGTGGTGGAGTTTGTACATGGAAGTAGTTATGTAACAGGCACATTTCCGAGGTGTCTTACTGTACTTCACAACTTTACAACTCTTTGGTGTTGGAATATTTCACAGAAGCGAGAACACGATTCCTTCTTTATACACCAGCATCAACAGGAGCAAGTAAGTGGTTCTCATTAATTCCTTTGCTCTTCTCCATATTTATCTAGCTCACAAAGCTACTGTCAGGTTTTGTTTAGCTTCAGCCCAGATGTAGCGTATTTTGAATGGTACTAGATGTTGCGTAACTCAGTCAAGCATTTCAACATGACATCACTCTGACTTCCTGTTTCAGAAGAAGACACGTCAACAGCTAAGAAGTCATTTTGTTGGGACTTTAAAAGGTATGCAGCATGCACCATTCGAGGTAAAGGATACATACCAAAAGTGCAAATGGTGTACATGGCTGTGGCTCAGTTGGTAGAGCGGGTTGTCCACTATTCCACTAATTGTAGGGTTGGTGGTTCGATTCCCGGTCCGGATGACTCCACATGCCGAAGTGTCCTTGGGCAAGACACTGAACTGATGGCAAGCTAGCGCCTTGCATGTCAGCTCTGCTACCGTTGGTGTGTGTGTGAATGAGACACAGTGTAAAGCGCTTTGGATAAAAGCACTATATAAGTGCGCCATTTACATCTGAGAGGAAATACTGTTACATCTATATACAGTAGGATGAAATCGACAAAAACTTTCATTTGAGAAGTAATATTGACTTTTTCCACAAGAACAAAGCAAAAAACCGTTTGCCTGGAAATAGAAGGCCTGGAAATAGAAATGACAGATTTGTAAATATGCAGAACTATTAATAATAAACACAATGCATGTTGTTTTCCCAATTAATACAATTCAATACTAATGGTGATTATCTTGACCCTTGTATCTGGAACTGGTTCATGCTGTAAGAAGTATTCAGATCCTCATTAAGCATGCAATCATTTTAACCACGTTCTCTGGGTTGACGTTTCCCCCTCCCCCACTCTCATGGAGATATTTTCCTCGCAGCTTGTTTTCGCAGCCCACGCATCTATATCGGAATGGCGCGCGGCTCGCGTCACTCCTTAGCTGACTTTTTCAACTTTCTGCCAACTCCTTTTCGCAGGCTGGAAACTTGCATTAATTAGCCAGACTCGGAGAATCTGCACGATTCTTGTAGCAAGAAGACTGCCTCGGAATGGTCCCTCCTTCCCAACCTCCCTCCCTCCTTACCGCCAAACATTGGAAGTAAATAAACATCGTCACCTTGTCTTGGCGTCGAAAGTGGGAAATTGTGTTGTCAAGACTGCGGCGTGCCCCTTCCAAAACACAACACATAGACCTGTTTTTTTTTAAAAAAAAAACTCTTTTAAACTGTCACACCACCAGAGCTTTGGGGTGACTATCGTCACGTTTACCCATGAGGCTTTGCATGAAAACACACAGATGATGACTTTATTGTACGTGCGTGGGAATATTGCATTTTGTACTAGGAAAAGAAAAAAAATGCAATAGCCTTGGGAAAATAAACACGCTACCTGGGTTATCTGCAGACCCCCCCCCCCCTTTAATCCGCAATGGCTGAATTATTAACATGCCTTCCAGTTACAAATTACACGCAGCTCTCACAATTAGCCAGCCGACACACCGTTCAAGCACTTCATTAGTCTGAGAGAGCTGCTCGAAACCCTGTTATACATCCTGGCCGAAAATGTGCAAACCCTCTACCTGTGCACTTTGCTGGGAAAATGTGGATAATTGTGACCTCGATTAAAAATAATATTCTTACACTAAGATGAAGCGAGATATAGTGATTACAGTCAATATAGTCAAACAAGCCAAGTCACCTTTCCTGTCTCTTATTACGGTGCTTAGTCTTTAAAGGACATATTTACTAACGGCTTAGTCCAAAACATGACACGGCTTGCTGTTATACAACAATTATATGGACAGCAGTAATCAAATTTTTGACCTTATTCCGAATAAGACACTATTCTGATTAAGGTTTTTACATGAGTCGCTTTAAGAACATTTCTTTCATGTTCAGGTTTTACATGTTATAGAACATAGATTGATTAACAGCACACATCATTATGTCACCGCGCCACACTGTCTGACGTCCCTGCAGAATTTCCAGTATCGACATACAGTTTGTCTTCGTTATGGTCACGTATACAGGTTTGGGTGATTTTATTTTTAATTTTACGAAAGCTTCAAGTGCGGTTAATTATTTGTCATGCTGTACGTGCTAATAGAGGACTGCTTGAAGCCGTGGGCTGTGTCCCAAACTGCATACTTACCTACTCTATAGTAGCTGAGATAACTGTATTTCTCATACTATATAGCAGTTAAGTACGTGGTTTGGTACACAGCCGTACTCTCTTGTTTGCCGACAAAAGGTTGAGCGCTGCCGTGTGTGTATGTGTCCTGTCACAAAATGCTATGAACACTCCTACACGATGTTAATAGTGAGATTAAGGTGTCTACATGTCTGTAATGCGACTAAAACAGGAATACTCCACACGTCTTAATCCGACACTTCGAGTATGACTTTAGTCGGATTAAGGTCATCAATAATCGCTGTTTACATGCTAGTTTCTTAATCAGAATATCAGATTATTGTTGTCCATGTAAACGTACTGAATGACAGGATGGTGTGATACTGATTGATTATTTTCTTATAACACAAACTTTTGGCATTGGAGTCTTGGCAAATCTGCAGGTGTCTCCATACCCGTTGCTGGGAAATGCATAAATGAGTTCTTTTGAAAAGAGACATCACATTTGTAGCTCACTTATAACATTAGAACATTTTATTAGTAACCGGTCCCAAAATGATTGTCCCCTAGCGACCAGCGACTAGCTCCTTTTTCAAACCTTTCAGACGGTATTTAATTTGAACTTCATTACATTTTTCAAAGAAATTCATTTAATAGGCTGGATCGCAACCTTTATTGGTCTGGATCCGGCATACATAACACCGCTGTCTTAAGAGTTTGAGAGATGTGATTCTCTCTCCACCACGAATGAACAATCATATTCGGAATCCCAGCCCCGAGCATTATTATAACCTCCTGCTAATATCTCTAATGCAAAATTTAAGTGACGAAGGGCGCCATTATCTAAATAATACTCCCACAGAGATCACTGTATGATTCCAAATACTCATGAATAAGCAAAGCTGCATTTCTACGTTCAAACATAATAAAAAAAGCATTCTAGAAATAAAAAATAAATGCTATCTGACCTTCATTTACTTAACCACTTGATTGCATAAGCTGAGGCCTAATAAAATGGCCACTCGGGCTCCATTTGTATTAATGGATTGCAGACAGAGAAAGGTTTTGAGGACGCGCACAGCAGCAAAGTGAGCAAAACACGATGACCTGACTGTCAAAGAAAAACGAGGAGCTGGAGAGACAGGAAAGAGAGAAAATCGATACGGAGCTTAAAGAAGTAAAGGTAGGCGAAGGAGAAGATGCGTGGAGATTACAGAAGCGTTCTGTGTTATCTATATTTATAGATATGTACAGATACAAATTTACTTTCAAAGAATATAAAAAAAAATAATTCTGGGAATATGAGATCATCAAAACAACAAAACGGGCAAACTGCTCGTAGAATAAGAAGAATAAGAAGAATAAATAAAACAGTCGAGGATGTGCTTCTGTAGGAAAATAATCCCCAATAGGTCGGTTAAATGAAGCTGGATTACTGTTAGCAGTTTATTATTGTCCAATCACAGCACGTCCTGAAGTGTATTATTCCTCTCATACAACAGCGGTTACGTTTTTTTGTTTTATTAAAGAACCATGCAAACTTTTTATCCATTTATAGCTACATTTAATGTTGTGGAATGTATGAAAAAACCTATAAACATTAGATTATAGCAGTTATAAGCATATTTCTCTCATTTCCACACTTTCTTGTTGAACATTTGGGGCAGTTGTGGCTTGGCTCTGGGTTACTGATCAGAAGATTGGGGGTTCAAGCCCCAGCACTGCCAAGCTGCCACTGTTGGGCCCTTTGGTGGTATATCATGGTGGACCCTGAGCTCTGACCCCAACCTCCTAACATGCTGGGGTATGTGAAGAAATAGAATTTCACTGTGATATAATGTATATGGGGCATGGTGGCTTAGTGGTTAGCACGTCCGCCTCACACCTCCAGGGTCCAGGGTTCGAGTCCCTCCAGGGCCATATGTGTGCGGAGTTTGCATGTTCTCCTCGTGCGTCGGGGGTTTCCTCCGGGTACTCCGGTTTCCTCCCCCAGTCCAAAGACATGCATGTTAGGCTGATTGGCGTGTCTGAATGGTGTATGAATGGGTGTGTGAGTGTGTATGTGATTGTGCCCTGCGATGGACTGGCACCCTGTCCAGGGTGTACCCCGCCTTGTGCCCGATGCTCCCTGGTATAGACTCCAGGTTCCCCCGTGACCCTGAAAAGGAGTAAGCGGTTGAAGATGGATGGATGGATGGATGGATAATGTATATGTGACCAATAAAGACTCGTTATCATTATTTGTATGACTTCGGACGAACAAGGGCGGTGTGGTTGGATTTTGTTTTATGCCATAGATATGAAATGATAAGAAAAACTCAAACCCGATCCTTATACCTTAAGGGACGTTGTGCCGACTTCCGACGACTTGAGCAACAGCGACGAGATGTGGGCATGTCCAGCATGGGCACGTGGACCTAGAGCACGCACTGCTTCTCTTTCATCTTGCAGGATATGATGCATACAGTACACACATTGGTTAATTTTCCACTTCTTCCAGAATGCGGCAAGAAATGCTGCTTTATTGTCAAAAGTGGAATGCTACTCGCGCCACCCACTGATAAACGTTACTATGGCAACCAGTAGTAGGAACGCCTACTGGCGACTTCATAGTACAGCGACTGGAGAGTTGCAGCGATGTATGCGTGAACTTCCAAATTTATAACCCCCGCCCACACAAACAAACACATACACACACATGTTGAAGAAAAACCTTCTTGGTCCATTTTCTAGTTCTCACTCATGTTCCCAATTATTCTCCCAGACACACACTCACGCTCACTATCTTCTGCGCAACACTCACCAAGCCCAAAAGAACCATATTAAATTACCATTGTCTGACTTTGTATTTTATTTCTAAGTGATCTCATTACTTTGCAGCCTCTGAACAATTACAAATCCATCGAGCGCATTCACGGCCTCAAACGAACTGGAACCGGAGACGAGGCACTCTCCTGTCTCCTCCCTCTGTCTCTCTTCGGCTTTTTGTTTTCTTCAAAAGCGGCACGCACTCATCCCCTTCAGCTGAGTGAGAATAGAAAAGAAAGAAGTACGTGTAATGACATTTATATATTTTTTGTTCATGCCGAGCCAAACCTCGATTGCGACTCTCGGCTTTGACTCCACGAATCGTTCGTTTGGCTAGCGGGTGCGCAAGGATTACTGTACAAGCGAAGCAAAAGTTATCCGCCGAGTCACGAAGTCAAAAGCAGGCCACCGTGTAGCTTTTGTTTACTTGCGCACTTTGGAAACTAGACAGCTCTTTACTTTTTAAATAATTCATGAATGACGTTTAGGCTTCGGAGAGCAGTTTGAAAATCAGTCTAGCTGATGCTAAGCGCCGTAATGGAAACGCTGCTTTCCGAGAAGAGAAAGGAGATTAATAGAGAGAAAAATAAACGACAGAAAAGGAAAGTGCACCTGCTCTTTAATCAACTTGAGGTCCTTTAATGTGCAGGCTGAAAATACATCTGACTGATATGAGAGCTTGATATTCAGTGCCTTTTATGTTGCACATATTTATTGGATTGTTTTTTTCTGTTATCCTCTGCCTGTGTTTATATGTGTTTGTGTGTGTGTCTAGTGTGTATTGTGTTTTGGATCAAGGCAGGGGTTCGGACATTGCCAGGACACACACTGATTTGTCCATCTGTATGACAGCCCCCAGTGCAGGTCTCTCACCTACACAATCACCTCTAAATAATGGAGCAGGGACAAAGAGAGAGGAACCGCGGTGTGTGTGTGTGTGTGTGTGTGTGTGTGTGTGTGTGTGTGTGTGTGTGTGTGTCTCACCCCCCCCACACACACAAAAACACTGCCAGAGGGATATGCCATTGTCTGGTCCAGCTGGAAAAAGAGAGCAGTTTAGCGTGTAACCAAGAGACAGGTTGAAGAGTTACAGGACCTTTATATGTGATTTGACCCCTGATGTGGCTCAATTTAGTGTTGGGAGTCGATTTAGGAAATGGAGCATTTTTTCAGCAATTTGTGCTACAGTAGCTCTTCTGTTTGATCGGACCTGACGGGATAGCCTCCGCTCCCCACGCTCATCAATGAGCCTTGGATGCCCATGACCCTGTCGCCGGGTCACCGGTTCTCCTTGCTTGGACCACTTTTGGTAGGTCCAAACCACTGCATACGGGGAACACCCCACTAGACCTTTACAATTTAGCCCTTGTCAAAGTTGCTCAGGTCTTTACGCTTGCCCATATTTCCTGCTTCCAGCACTTTGAGAACTGACTGTTCACTTACTGCCAAATAAATATATCCCACCCCTTGACAGGCGCCTCTAATTAGTCGAGCTAATTAATGTTAGTCACCTGTTAATTACCTGTCAGTGGTTTTAATGTTACGGCCGAACGGCGTATATGTAAAGAAAGAAAGAAAGAAAGAAAGAAAGAAAGAAAGAAAGAAAGAAAGAGGCAGAAAATGTAAAGCTTTCCATTTGAGTCTTACAAAGTCTGGCTTGCACTGGAGACTCCTTCCAAAAAAAGAGTCCCTCTGTATGAGCTGTTACTTTAGAAACCATAGATTAAAACAAAAACTACAGTCAGAGTTGCTGCTGTAGAAAATTATTCAACCAGAAGCAAGAATTCAACGGCACTGTGTTATAATGAATCCTGCAAGTTCAGCAGAAAGAAACGTCCTGTAGGGTACAGGTCAACGTTTGTTCCCCGAGGTACAATATACGTAAATGCACCCTCAAAGCTAAGGCAGTCCCTAAAGACCAATTATGTACCTTTATAAGGTGGACTACATCCTCTATGTCCTTGAGGGTACCACTGGGCTATTATACAGTATATATATATATATATATATATATATACTGTATAATAGCCCAGTGGTACCCTCAAGGACATAGAGGATGTAGTCCACCTTATAAAGGTACATAATTGGTCTTTAGGGACTGCCTTAGCTTTGAGGGTGCATTTACGTATATTGTACCTCGGGGAACAAACGTTGACCTGTACCCTACAGGACGTTTCTTTCTGCTGAACTTGCAGGATTCATTATAACACAGTGCCGTTGAATTCTTGCTTCTGGTTGAATAATTTTCTACAGCAGCAACTCTGACTGTAGTTTTTGTTTTAATCTATGGTTTCTAAAGTAACAGCTCATACAGAGGGACTCTTTTTTTGGAAGGAGTCTCCAGTGCAAGCCAGACTTTGTAAGACTCAAATGGAAAGCTTTACATTTTCTGCCTCTTTCTTTCTTTCTTTCTTTCTTTCTTTCTTTCTTTCTTTACATATACGCCGTTCGGCCGTAACATTAA
>JAFFST010040615.1:17717-29842 GCA_022414735.1 Noturus placidus
CAATCACTTTTTCACACAGGGCCATGATGGTTTGGATTTTTTTTCACCTTTAATAATAAACACCTTCATTTACAAATTGCATTTTGTGTTTACTTGTGTTGTCCTTGACTATTGTTTAAATTGGTTTGATGTTCCGAAACACTTAAGTGTGACAAACATGCAAAGGAACAGGAAATGAGGAAGGGGGCAAACACTTTTTCACACCACTGTATTTAGGTATCTAGTTACTTACTGTCTGAATAAAAGCTCGTTTGTTCTGCTGCACTTTCCTACGCTTGGCTGCTGTCTCCATTTCTTACAGATTGAGCTGATAAAGTATATCAATGAACCATCACTGCGGCTCTTATTTTTGAAGCTTTTATTACCAGTGTAATGATAAACACCTTTCATTTTATTTATTCTTCCAGTTCCAGTGATAAAAGCCGAGCCGGTGGATGAGTATCAGTATGGACAGCTTGGCTGCAGTGTCTCCCACGTTTTAGGTGTCTCTCCACAATCGTGCCATCACACTGCCCAGCTGCCTACCAGCTGCTGTGCTATGCCATGCCAGGTTTCCCAGAGAACCAGCAGCCCTACCCTGTACCCTCCAGCCTCGGAGTACCAGCTCAATCAGCCTTCAGCCCTCTACCAGAGCCAGGTAGAAGCCCTCAGCAGCAGTCCTGGCCACTACCAGCCTCCTCTTGATCACCCTGCATCTGGAGTGCAACCCATCTGCTCAGGTCAGGCACCTACCATAGGGCCAAATCCAGGCTCTCATCTCAAACCCAGCAGTTACCAGCACATCATAGCTGGACACAGCTACCAGGCTGGTGTCTCTGTGTTTCCAGGCCTGGATGTAGCCAATCAGAGAAGCTTTATTGAGAGAGCAGCCCCTTCAGTACAGAGCTACAACCAGCGGCAGCCTGTGGAGCATCAGAGAACTAGCAGTCCTGTAAGAGTTAAGCAGGAGAATCTGGACCAAGCTTACCTGGATGATGGTGAGAAGCTAATTTTGGTGGGTGTAGTGTAAAGGCAGGTGTAAATGGTAGAAGTTAAGGTTCTATCCTAGTAGTCAAAAGGTTGAGTTTAACCCCTAGAATGTTACTCCTGTGCCTCAAATTGTTGCACAATTGTGAATAAGTTAATTTGGTAAATTTGGTAGCATGGCAAATGGGTAGTTATATAAGGTAATGACATATACAAGAAAAAAATCTGCTGTAACCCATAACCTACAAAAAGATAACATGAAAACTTGATTACTGCACGGAGTCACGTGGCAGTATTGTCGTAGCAGCTGTTGGCTTGTTCATCGACACTGATGTCCTACAGCTTAATGTATATCAGAGTGTAAAATTTGGTCCCTTTTACAGCCTGCACCATGTAGGTCAGAGCTTTAAATAGTTACTTCTAAAGCTAGTTCAGTATTGAGTTCTGTAAGTGTAATGATCAGAGCAGGCATGAAAGGACTATTGATTTTACAGGGGAATTCAGATTCAGCAAACCCCTTGTTTAAAAAAAAAAAAAAGGTTTTTTTTGGGGTAATGGTTTACCCTTTAAAATGTATTTTATTAAGAATTTTTCTCCACTGTTAGACAATCACCCTGTTTAGCTGTATAGACATGGCAAATTATCACGATATGCAGGTTTATTTGCTTATATTGAAAAGGTTAGGTAAAAGCTATTGACCAGCACTAGTACGGTGAGTAATTACTGGTATTATATTTAGCACACAGTCTTGTACTGGTTGTCATGGGAGTGGAAGTGTCAGCACTGTGCCTTCTATTTAAGGCCAAGTGGTACCTGTTACATCCAGCCCTTGTTCTAATTTTAGACTGAAGTGGTAGAAAAGTTTCCAATTTTAGCGCACTACCACCTCTGTTGAGCAACAGAAAACAAAGCCAAGCAAAGCCTCAGGTGGTGGCAGGGTGATAAACATGACAATGACTCAGGGCTGCTCCCCGCTGAAGTATCATTGTGAGTTGTAAAGCCTGTGCATCACAGTGAAGCAGAATATCTATTTCCTCTAAGCAACAGAGTGATCCACATGGAAACCAGAATTGCATCATGGTTAAAATGTCTAGACATCTACATACGTGTTGTTTTTTTTTTTTTGTTATGTTTTCTCAGTGAACGAAGTGATCAGAAAAGATCTGACCGTTCATCCCAGTGATCAGTGATGGCTAGCTCTGAAACTCAGCGAGAGTCTTCTTCAAAGTGACAACCATGACTTTTGGACAACTCATCAGCCTCCACGTCTGCACAGATTCTTTATGTCATATCAGAGTGTCATTCTGAGTAAGGAGTCAAGAAAAACAGATTTCCTTTAAATTCAATGTATTGCGAACTAAAATATTTTGTCTTGGGACCCACATGCAAGTTAGCATCTACAACCAGTTTTGAATTTGGGGATTAATTAGGGGGAGCCACTAGCTCCCTGAGATAATGCAGAGGATAGCCAGTGAATAAAGGATACCAAATTTCTGACCATAATTAGAATAACAAATCTGAATTACTTTGTCAGATGAGCTTTCTTCTTATTTACTGTTGCATATGCAGATGTACATGTTCGAGTGCTAGCTCAAACAAAGAACAGTCATAGAGAAGAACATGATTAGTAAATTGTGTCATTGACTAGAGTATTTGATTTGTAGCAGGTACATTTAACAAACAATAATTTAGACCTACTGGGCAAAAGCTCAAGTGAACACTGTAGCTAGGCAGATACAGTAATGTTAGTTAGCTATTTTACCCCAGATTGAGGCTGAGAGAATTAACAACTTGTCCGTTTTGTCTGGAGTATAGGTGGAATTGCAGTTTTCAGAATTTTGTGTGGTGGTTATCCCAATAAAACTCTCTCTTTTTTTTTTTTTTTAGCTTTTTAGATTCAGTCTTTTCAGTTTGTGTAAGCCTTTGCTACATATATAAAGGATATTGTATATTGTATATGGAAAAGTCTGCATACCCTGTTAAATTGGCAGGTTTTTGTGATGAAAAACAATTAGATAACGCGTGTCAGATCTTTTTCCACCCTCAATGTGAAAGTACAATGTATAAACATTACAGTGCTTTGAAAACGTATTTACCGCATCATGATTTGTGTTTCTCTCGTACTAAAATTGTTTCAGAAATTGTTTTATCTAGGATAAAACAAAAGCAACCAGAGTGAACACAAAATACATTTTTTAAATTATAATGTTATTTATTGAAGCAAAAAGTTATCCAATACCAACTGAGCCTGTGTGAAAATGTATTTGCCCCTGTAGTTTCTCCCCAAATCTATGAAATTGCATTAATAATGGATTTCAGCTGGATTAGATGCAATCAGACCCGATTACTGCAAACCCTGTTCAATCAAATCAACACTTAAACAGAACTTTATCAACAGCATGAACTTGGTTAAAAATTCTTACCCAGTAACACACTATGGCAACGTTGAAAGAAATTCCAGAAATGAGGAGGAAGAAGGTGATTGAAATACATGAGTCTGGGAAGGGTTACAAAGCTATTTCAAAGTCTCTGGGACTCCAAAGGAACACAATGAGAGTCATTATCTCCAGATGGAAAAACTCAGCACAGTAGTGAACCTTCCCAGAAGTGGCTGATTTTAAGTTTAAGGGGGCAATTAATTTTTCACATTGGCGATAGGTGTTCGATAATTTTTTTTGGTTCAATAAAAAAATGAAATAATTAAAACTGTATTGTGTTTACTCAGACTGCATTTGTTTTTTGTTGTATTTCGTTTGAAGTTCTAAAACTATTCATTATGAGAAATACATAGAAACAGAAGAAATCAAATACTTTTTCACAGCACTGTAAGTGAAAAACAATCAGAAAAGTTTTAGGGAAAAATAGGAAAAGTAAAAAAAAAGTTAACAATAACCTCGTGGCATAAGAGTGCACACCATTTTATAATTGGGGATATGGCTGTGTTCAGAATGAACCAATCACATTCAATCTCATGTAGGACAAGTTCTTGGTTTCAATTGACTGCGGAAGCCAGGGTCCACAAAGCGCTTACGAAGTCCGGACGGTATCTCACTTGTTGAAAGATATCAATCAGGAGAGGCGTATAAAAGAATTTCCAAAACATTTGATGTTCCATATACCATGAAGGCCATCATCAACAAACAGAGAAAATGGAGCACCACAGTGACATTACCAAAAACAGGATGTCCCTCCAAAATTTACTAAACAGGACAAAAACTTACTAGGGAGGCTCAACTAAATCACCCGAAACCATGTGGGGAAATTATCAAAAGTTATAATAATTCCGTAATTCCCAAAATTATATTGGGTGCACATCACCAATAGAACACCATACCCATGTTGAAGCATGGTGGTGGTGGCAGCATTATACTTTAAGGCTGCTTTTCTTCAGCCAGAACTGGGATTTTTATCTTGTAGGAGGGAATCATTAATAGCTACAAATACCAGAAATTTTAATGCCAAACATTGAGGCGTCTGCTAGTAGACTGAAGATGAAAAGGAATTTCACCAAGGCATGCATCCAAATAAACAAGGGAATGGCTTAACCAAAAGATCAATGTTTTTGAATGGACTAGCCAGAGCCCAGACCTGAATCCAACTAAAAATCTGTGGGCTAACCTGAAGGGAGCTGTACACAGGAGATGCCCTCACAATTTGACAGAGAACGTTTTCAAAAGTTCTCTATCTGTGCACACATGCAGCCAGGTAATTGTAACTTTTTTATTTTTCATTTTCTTTCCCCTATAAAGGTTTCTGATTTTCACTTTATCTGTATACTTTGCAATTGCACATTAAAGGTGGGTAAAGATCTGACATGATTGATCTTAGTGTCCTTTTATTTCACAAAAAAGCTGACATTTTAACAGGGGTGTGTAGACATTTTATATCCATTGTATGTGTGAATAGCCATAATTTTCCTCTGCCATGTTAGCTTTTCCTATAGCTGCTAACAACTTTTTTTTTAGTCAGTTGTGGAAACAGCACCTTTAGTTCTCAGGTATGCTGCACTCTGCTAGTATTGAAATTAAATGAATAGTACGAGGTACAAGCACTATACGACTAATGCTAGCTACCACTCAGGATCAGGTGCTTGCCATGAGATTTCCTGTTAATTCTATGTCATGTATATGTGTAATGCATCCTGGGTGTTGACAAACATTGATGGGCATAAAAGAGACAGTGATACAAAATTGAGGTGCAAGTCCATGCTACAGAATACTACAAACCATGACAAATAATATTACGAGTTTTATGCCAGAATGCTCTTTTAGTTAGTCGTTATTTTCTACAATTCCCTTTCTGTTTTAATGGACTTTCTAAATAAGAGAAAGTACAACTATGAAATATCATTCAGTTGAAATTTATAGCCAGATATTTTATTTCACAGATGTTATTTTGCAATGCTTAGGATGACTGCCCATTTTATGAATATGTATTTATGATTGTACATTGAAAAAAAATAAAGTTATCTGTATTATATAAATACTAATCTACTCATTAATGTATTAACTATTTCATTAGCAATAACAATAGGAGTATTTAATTGCCACCGAGGTAGAACTGGCCTCAGAACAAATTTCTATTAGCAATTCTACATGAGCTATGCTGCCCTTCAGACATTTTGGGACGCATACAGACTGTAGCTTTAAAAAGAACATCATGAGGACTTTGTCAGTTGTCACTATGTGTACGTATACGTGACAAGGAACAGGAAATTGTTCAACCATGACTTCCTGTTTCACAGGGGTATAAATATGAGGTAACATATAGGCCAAATTCCCTTAGTCATTCATAACAGTGTGTAAGACCAAGGAATATAGCTGTGATGTGCAGCAAAAGGTCGTTGAGCTTCACAAACTAGGAAGTGGTTCAAGTGCCAAAAAATCTCCAAGGATCACAGCTGGAGAATTGCAGACGTTAGTTGTGTCTTAGGGTCAGAAAGTCCTACGATCCGAAGTCACCTACATCACCACAAGCTGTTTGGAAGGGTTTCAAGAAAATAACATCTACTCTCATCCGAAAACTCTCAATCTCAAGCATCTTCAGTTTGCTAGACACAACTGGAACTTCAAATGGGATGAATGCTCAGAGGAAACCAAAATAGCTCTTGATTATTAACCAAAAATACGCTAGATTATTGTGAGGAATTATTTAATAAAGAAGTTTGAATTAAACCCACTGTGTAGCGTTAGCATTATTATTAATTCACTCCGCGCGCGAAACCGCTGTATCTACACGAGCACGTGAAAGTTCAGGTCATTTTGCAGGATCAATAAAAGTATAAAATATAAAATAAAAGTTTTTCCCCTTCGGCGTGATGACGTTTAATGTCCCCGACAACCTCTGTGGTGTCATTTAGCATCGTGCTAGCTAGTGTCATGATTTCTCCTCGCGCAAAGCGCTGGCGCTCGAAGCGAAGCTAGCAGCTCGAGCGCTAAAATGCTAACACCGTTTCCGGGTTTTGGCACTACAAAATGACGTCATCCCTGCGCCGCTCTATGCTGATTGGCGGTAAGTGTAGGAAGCGCTTGATTTGATCGAGATTTCTATGAGCGGAGGATCAAAGCAAATATTCAAACATTAAAACCACTGACAGCAAAACAATTGCACATATGATAAAATATTCATATTATGGCCAATATTAGACCAGATACTGGTTAGATTTTTTATTAGGTATAATGCATATTCCCTTTGAAATATGCAAATAATCTCAATTAAATCTGCATCCTTGCTAAAAGGCAACCAGTGGACTGTGGAGTGAGAAAGTAAGTCACAGGCAGAAATTAGGAGATAAATTTATACCAGCAGAGTGTTTTGTTCCCTAACTTTCCACGGAAAGAACACAATCAGTCCAAGATGATGTTATTTATAGGCTTAGTTGTTTCTGAACTATTGAAGTTTGGCTTAAGCCCTTTCAATTCAAGTGACCAGTCAAACCAGCAAAGTTCTTACAACTCTGTAGTAAAAATAACTCCATAATAAAAATAAACACAGACCATTGTGGAATTCTGCAATGATCAGACTATAGGAACCCACCCAGAATGGTCCAAAACAGTCCAGTTTATTATATAGATATAACAGACGTACAAAAATGATTGATTAAAATGCCAATACAAATGAAAGTTTTAACCACCATCTTTATGACCGTAACCTAGAAAATGAGTGAAGTATGTATGTAAAAATAATCACTGTTGTAGACTTATCGCATTAAACAAACTATATGCATTTGCAATATAAGTTTAGTGTTTTAGTTCGGATGGTCCAATTGTGAAAGTTTCCCACTTTAGAGTTCCTTCAGTTGGGTTTTCGGTCATAAAACAGAACCAAACTTTCATATTTGCTCACACACTCATTCACAGACAGTCTTATCTTTTCTTTTTGCTTTCCTTTTTTAGTTTTTGCCGGATTTGCTGTGCAGGTGCCTTGGGCTTTCTGCACGGCTCAGAGGATTTCGGCTCGGCTGGCTCTGAAGTCTCTTCCTGTAATCAAATGGAGACCATTTTAGTGCAAAATCAAACCAGCCTAGATTAAATTTTCAAAATTGTACTGTGGTATTAATAATATTTGAAAAAAAAAAAAAAACAAAACAATGATTTTTAATAGGTAACTGGACATTATTCGGATTGAACAGGTAATGTGTTGTAAAAAGACACACATACACACATAACAACTAGGAGGTGAACTATTCGGTGGTTTAAATTAAGCGACTAGAGACTTCGTAGCTAGATTTAGCCCTCTTTTGTGACTTTACATCAAAAAAAAAAAAAAAGTCTAGCAACAAATATATTGACTTTTTGAGCAGATATCAGTGACCGTCCTGCTCCCGATACGATTACAGCGCTTTGAGAAGCTACTTTTAAAGGCGCTTTATAAAATAAAGATTATTATTATTATTATTATTATTATTATTATCATCATCATCATCATTATCCAGCTCACAGCTGCTGGCAATACTAGTTGAGAAAGCAGGTTCAGTTGACTCTGTACCTGAGTGTAAAGCCTGAGTTGTTCTTGCTTGAGCTGATGTTCCCTTCAACCAATCACTAATGACCATTGTTCCCAATGACCAATCACCTTCTTTCCATAAAATATTTTCCAATAGCCTTCTGGCTTGTTCACATGAGCTTTAGCACACTGCAGATGGGCAGCAATGTTCTTTTTGGAGAGCATTGCCTTTCTCCTTGTAACCCTGCCATGCACACCATTGCTGTTCAGTGTTCTCCTGATGGTTATATGAACATTATCCAATGTGAGAGAGACCTTTAGTTGCTTAGAATTTACCCTGGGTTCCTTTGTGACCCCGTGGACTATTACACATCTTGCTCTTGGAGTGATCTTTGTTGGTCGACCACTTCTATTGAGGGTAATAATGGTCTTGAACTTCCTCCATTTGTACACAATCTGTCTGACTGTGCATCGGTGGAGTCCAAACCCTTTAGAGATGGTTTTGTAACCTTTTCCTTCGTCATGAGCATCAACAACTCTCTTTTATTTCTGAGGTCCTCAGTAATCTCGCCATGAAACACTTCTACAAACATGTGCTGTGAAGATCAGACTCTGACAGATCCCTGGTCTTTAAATAAAACCGAGCCCTCGCTCACACCGGTCATCCCATTGACTGAAACCATGACACCTGACTGCGAATCCTAGAGGCTCACATACTTTTGCCACTCACAGATATGTAATATTGGATAATTTTCCTCAATAAACACATCGCCAAGTATAAATATTTATGTCTCATTTGTTTAGTTTGGTTATCTTTATCTACTTTTAGGATTTGTGTGAAAATCTAATGATGTTTTAAGTCATATTTATGCAGATATTTAGAAAATTCTAATGTCAAATATGTATTTATCTACTTGAGAGATAAATGTCAATCAATAATGAATCATTTGTACTACTATGATTAATGCAAGGGGCGCACGGTGGCTTAGTGGTTAGCACGTTTGCCTCACACCTCCAGGGTCCAGGGTTCGAGCCCCGCTGGGGCCATGTGTGTGTGGAGTTTGCATGTTCTCCCCGTGTGTCGGGGGTTTCCTCCGGGTACTCCGGGTACTCCGGTTTCCTCCCCCAGTCCAAAGACATGCATGTTAGGCTGATTGGCGTTTCTAAAGTGTTCGTAGTGTATGAATGTGTGTGTGAGTGTGTATGTGATTGTGCCCTGTCCTGGGTGTACCCCGCCTTGTGCCCGATGCCTCCTGGGATAAGCTCCAGGTTCCCCGTGACCCTGAAAAGGAGTAAGCGGTTGAAGATGGATGGATGGATGATTAATGCCTTTCTCTGTGTGTGTGTGCGCGCGCTGGAAGGACGTAGAGTGGGAGGAGTCTTTGGTATGTGTAGCTGGAAGCAGCTGTAGTTAAACCTATAGTCTGTAGATGTTACCTGTTCGTGGCTCTTGGAGCTGGGAATGATTATGGCTAAAATGCAGACGAGTTGGAAAATTGCTCCAAGAAAAAGACCATAGCGTAAAACACTCTCGAAAAAGGTGGGTTCAGGAACTTCCGGCGGAGACAGATCCAAATCCCCAGACATGGCGTTGATCTGCGCATAAACAAAACAAAACAACAGCATGTTTACACGCACAAACACACCTCTACAGTCTGAGGCTGTGTCCAAATCCGTTATCCGTTATACAGTACCACAACAGCATACAACCAAGTACCCTATTATAGTTAGGCACCCTAACATAGTGTTCAGTACTGTACACTGTGGTTCCGGACGCGACTGACCCAGTCTACTGCTTTATCTGCACTGTTATCTAATCAGCAGTAAAAGTGCAATTATTACCATCATTTATATCATAACTTTCATGTACATATGACACAGACACGTCTTGTCACTTACCCTCTAAAAGGAAAT
This sequence comes from Noturus placidus, assembly GCA_022414735.1. Classification (NCBI taxonomy): domain Eukaryota; kingdom Metazoa; phylum Chordata; class Actinopteri; order Siluriformes; family Ictaluridae; genus Noturus; species Noturus placidus. The sequence goes on from JAFFST010040615.1 coordinate 27,543, forward strand.
AATTGGTATCCGAAACAGTTCTGTACAGCGTATTAATGGTCTAACATCCGGTGTCACGGAAATAGATGACGTTGTGAAATTTGATTTTCGCACAAACGCGCATGCGCACAGATTGGCGCATGCGCTGTATTCGAACGAGCGACATCGCAGAAAACTTTCGGTAAGGTTATTATTGTTATTTATTTTTATTTGTGGTAGTAGTGTTATTACTATTACTATTATTACTATTATTATTATTATTAGCAGTTTTATAACTCATTATTATTATTATTATTATTATTATTATTATTATTATTATTATTATTATTATTATTATTATTATATTTTTTCGAAACCTATCAAAGTTTGCTTCTAAATGTTCATTATACATATAGATTATACTTCTAAATGTTCATTATACATATAGATTATACTTCTAAATGTTCATTATACATATAGAGTATACTTCTAAATGTTCATTATACATATAGAGTATACTTCAAATGTTGATTATATATGTAGAGTATACTTCTAAATGTTCATTATACGTATAGATTATACTTCTAAATGTTCATTATAAATATAGATAGATAGATATATACTTTATTGATCCCCCAGGGGGAAATTCGTGCATAATATAGATTATACTTCTAAATGTTGATTATGCATATAGATTATACTTCTAAATGTTGATTATACATATAGATTATACTTCTAAATGTTGATTATACATATAGATTATACTTCTAAATGTTGTTTATACATATAGAGTATACTTCTAAATGTTGATTATACATATAGAGTATACTTCTAAATGTTCATTATACATAGATAGATAGATATATACTTTATTGATCCCCCAGGGGGAAATTCGTGCATAATATAGATTATACTTCTAAATATTGATTATGCATATAGATTATACTTCTAAATGTTCATTATACATATGGATTATACTTCTAAATGTTCATTATACATATAGATTATACTTCTAAATGTTCATTATACATATAGATTATACTTCTAAATGTTCATTATACATATAGATTATACTTCTAAATGTTCATTATATATATAGATTATACTTCTAAATGTTCATTATACATATAGATTATACTTCTAAATGTTGATTATGCATATAGATTATACTTCTAAATGTTGATTATGCATATAGATTATACTTCTAAATGTTGATTATACATATAGATTATAATTCTAAATGTTGATTATACATATAGATTATACTTCTAAATGTTGTTTATACATATAGAGTATACTTCTAAATGTTGATTATACATATAGATTATACTTCTAAATGTTCATTATACATATAAATTATACTTCTAAATGTTGATTATGCATATAGATTATACTTCTAAATGTTCATTATACACATAGATAGATAGATATATACTTTATTGATCCCCCAGGGGGAAATTCGTGCATATATATAGATTATGCTTCTAAATGTTGATTATACATATAGAGTATACTTCTAAATGTTGATTATACATATAGAGTATACTTCTAAATGTTGATTATACATATAGAGTATACTTCAAATGTTGATTATATATGTAGAGTATACTTCTAAATGTTCATTTACGTATAGATTATACTTCTAAATGTTCATTATACATAGATAGATAGATATATACTTTATTGATCCCCCAGGGGGAAATTCGTGCATAATATAGATTATACTTCTAAATATTGATTATGCATATAGATTATACTTCAAAACTGTTGATTATATATATAGATTATGCTTCTAAATGTTGATTATACATATAGATTATACTTCTAAATGTTGATTTACGTATAGATTATACTTCAAATGTTCATTATACATTTAGATTATACTTCTAAATGTTCATTATACACATAGATAGATAGATATATACTTTATTGATCCCCCAGGGTGAAATTCGTGCATAATATAGATTATACTTCTAAATGTTGATTATGCATATAGATTATACTTCTAAATGTTCATTATACATATGGATTATACTTCTAAATGTTCATTATACATATAGATTATACTTCTAAATGTTCATTATACATTTAGTTTATACTTCTAAATGTTCATTATACATATAGATTATACTTCTAAATGTTCATTATACATATAGATTATACTTCTCAATGTTCATTATACATATAGATTATACTTCTAAATGTTCATTATACATTTAGATTATACTTCTAAATGTTCATTATACATATAGAGTATACTTCTAAATGTTGATTATATATATAGAGTATACTTCTAAATGTTGATTATGCATATAGATTATACTTCTTAATGTTGATTATAC
>JAFFST010040618.1:31287-42583 GCA_022414735.1 Noturus placidus
GGATTCAGAATTATGCTTAACCAAGCAGATAAATTCTGTGGTTAAGAATAGTTTTTATTAATTACGGATCATTTCAAAACTCAAATCATTTTTGTCTTTGCAGGATCTGGAGAAGGTAATTCATGCTTTTATAACTTCTCGCTTATATTACTGCAATTCTTTATATATAGGTCTTCCACAGTCATGCCTTGCTCGTCTTCAGATGGTCCAAAATGCAGCTGCATTTAAAAAGAGACTTAAAACATATCTGTTTTGTCAGGCATTTGGATCAGATTTTGAAAGTTAATGTTGTATGCTGTCTGTTTTTATTTATTTTTATCTATTTTCTTTTTAGTCTGTTTATTTTATTCTTTTATTCTGTTCAGCACTTTGGTCAGCTTTGCTGTATGAAATGTGCTATATAAATAAATTTTACTTACTTACTTACTATTATTATTTTTTTTTATTTAGTGGGTGCGGCTTATATTCAGGTGCGCTCTATAGTCTGGAAAGTACGGTAATAGCAATGAGAAATACTGTTGGTTAATTGATAAATAAACAAGTATAAAATATTTATTTTTAAATATCTTAAACAATAAAGAGTTCTAATTAAAAGTAGGCTAACACAAACGTGATCCATATTAGGAAAAAGAAGGCTAAGAGTCGTCTAAGGAAAGAGCTTACTGAGTTTAGGTGTTTTCACATATAGTTCATTTTAAAAGAACCGAACCAAAAATTTTTAAACTGAACCAGAAAGGGAACCAGCTGAAAGTGACCTCAGTCCTTTCGATGTTCACAATATAAGATAACCCGTTCTTTTTTTTGGTCCTTTTCAGCAATGAAGTGATCTCAGACCCTTTCTTGTTCACACCACAGCTTCATAAGAACTCAGATCCAAGCTTGCACCCAAAATCTTATCCAAGTCGTAATAGAAGGGACGGTAATCCTTCATTTCAGCGAACTCTCACTCCGACGCATTTTGTCATGGATGCTCGTGTACTTCTGTTGTAGTTATGTTTACATTTACCCGGCATTGTAGCGCTGTTCTGTTATATCCTTCATTTTGTGAGAAAACAAAAGACACACTTTCATGTTCTTATGTGTTGAGGATAGGTGGCGTTTAATGCAATCCTCTTTCCAAATTTCAAGAAGTGCACATTTTACATTTACATTTATTCATTTAGCCGACGCTTTTATCCAAAGCGACTTACAAATGAGAGCACACTCACACACCAATGGTAGCAGAGTTGCCATGCAAGGTGCTAGCTTGACATTGGGGGCAACTTAGGGTTCAGTGTCTTGCCCAAGGACATTTCGGCATGGGATCACCCGGGCCGGGATTCGAACCACCAACCCCACGATTAGTGGATTGTGGAAACCCCGCTCTACCGACTGAGCCACAGCCGCCCGTACAGCTCTCCTTCTGAGACCACACGACCCCCTTGTGATCTGACATGGTGAAAATTTGTGTTGTTTTCAGCAGTGATGGAACATAGCTGCAGTTACGGAAAGCCTCCAGGGACACATGTTGAAACGAAACGCAAAGTGGACCGGGACCTCATTGCTTTCACATATCATGAAGAAATCGAACCCCAAACAGACCCACAAACGAACCGTACTCTCAGACCACCTCTGGAGGTGCTCCGAGTAAGGTTCGCTTTGGGGTCCTTTTAGGGGTGTCTGGGATCACTTGGTGTGTTCACATGCTGAACTACTCCGAGAGCATATGGAGGGTTCAAACAAACAAACTAGGTGTGAAAACACCCCTAATGTCAAATGGATATTAAAAGCAACCCTACAACTAGACACGCAAGATGTCTTCATATGACAATTACACCTTTAATATTTCGTACATGTGATCTAAATGGAGTAAAGGAATGCACACAGACACACAAAATGCTTCTCTTCTCTCACTAATGCCATGATTGTCTATGCAACACATTGATAAAGCAGGTACCGACATAGTTGTACAGCTTCCATGAACTGGCCTCCTGACCCTGATCTCCCGAGCGCGTTTCCTGAGCTCCTCTGCTGTAGCCCTACTGTAGAAATGTGTGTGGCAGAATTCCACCTGCTCCACACTGGAGATTTATGAGTGTTACTTGCTATGTTTGTTGAGTAGGGAGTGACTGGAGGGTACGTGCATGTGTATTGTGTGTGTGTGTGTGTGTGTGTGTGTGTGTGTGTAAGAACAGCTGTGAGGCATTTTCAGGTTCACATCTCTGCTATTGTTGCTGCAATGGAGAGGTCAAGGGTCATGGATTTTGTACAAAAACATAGCCTGGCCTTGAAACATCCACTGCGCTCACCTCTCCCCAACCCACGAACCCCAGAGACCCACAGGTCATCATTAAAAACTAAAAAGGAGCTGGGTTAAAATAAGCACAAGCACAGACTTCAAAGGCCCCTGATCCTGATCAGAGAACGACAAATACACACGTCTCTATTAAAGCCTTTATTCAGCTCAACACAGAAATCTGAGGACCAACAATTTCATTATGTCGTTCTTCAGCAAGGATTTCATCTGCATGAAAAACTGTCAGACCACACGATAACGCATCCTTCTTTCACTTTACGGGTATTTTTTATGCTAATGTCACATTTAAAAGTTGACACTGGCAAAAAGGTTTAGCCCAGGAGGCTCCACATTGAAAGTAACCTGAACTCAGGATCGAACCAGGACCCTCGAGCTGCACTTAAAATAATCACACTGTCCATGACTAAAAATAAACAAAAACGAGCAGAGATAAATTATGTAACAATTTTTAAAAAAATGTAAAAATAAAAAAAATAAAAAAAGACATCCTATTCGTGACTTTCATGAGGCTACCCGTGAAAAGCAGCAGCCTTGCTGATGTGCTGTAGACGGTAACCGAGTGAGAACACGGGCTGTGTGATGTGGAAGTGGCTCTCACAGATACAGAGTGTCTGACGATGAAAGGTGCTTTCAAAGCCACCAGCTGTCAAGTAGGTCCTAAAACTATAAATAGTAAGCCTGTGCAGCACAGGAATGGAGAAAAGCTTTATGGCCAGAGCCGGGACCATAAAGTGCTGGTGGATCTGATGTGAAGCAGGCTACAGTGTGTTCACCGTTCCTCTACAGTATATTACATGCAGGAGCTTTAAGTATCATGAATGAGAGCAAACCTCTCTCTTAAAAAAAAAAAGAAAAAAAAAAAGACTATGAAAACTTATGTACATGTGGTTTTAGTGGTTTTTATTTTTATTTTTTTTAATTTGCAAAGATTTCAAACAAACTTCTTTCACGTTGTCATTACGGGGTATTGTTTGTAGAATTTTGAGGAAAATAATTAATCCATTTTGGAATAAGACTGTAACATAACAATATGTGGGAAAAGTGAAGCGCTGTGAATACTTTCCGGATGTACTGTATGTATGTGCATATATATATATGATTTGCAGAAATGTCGTTCATAAGCAGTCAGAAAAATGGCCACACAAACGCAGGAGGAGTTACTGTGGTTACTGTGTGCCCAAACCCACTACAGTGTTTCCGTCTTGAACATAGAGCTCCATTTTATTATGTATATCTCACTGTGAAAAAGCAATTAAACCATAAAGCATGAATTATCTCAAGCTGAGTTTACATAAGACTCGGGAGCTGGGAGAGTGTGTGGCAGTGAAGTGCTGGAGTGGCTGATGGAGACAGTGGGCCTAAGCTCCGGTCAGGAAACCACGACTAATGTTTTCCACTGCTGGAGATATCAAATCCTTGGAGAGAGCAAATGGAAGGAAAAAAAAAGAGAGATGGAGAGAATTTGAGAAAAAGTGGCAGCGTAGCTTTATGAATCGAAAATGTGTGTCACATGACACAGTGACCGCAGAGTGGTGCTCATAAAAGTGGCGTCACGTTGCCAGCGTCTCTCGCCACCTAAATTTATATTAAATTTAAATTTATATGAGCAGGACAGTCCCTGCTAAGTGAAAGAGCACAGCGAGCCATTGAGCTGAGGCAAGCAGTCATCAACCCAGGCAAAATGGAGGCCTGAAAAGTTTCGCAGTTCAGAGACAAAAGCAGCATGCAGGGAACGAGACGAGCCTGGAATGCACCGTGGGTTTACACAACTGCTAAATAAGCAGTGTGGATAGGCCGAGACACAAAAGGCGCCACTATCTGGCCTCTCGGGGTGAAGTGGCTCCGGCCACATACTGCTGCAGAGAATGAAGGGATGGTAATAAAAAGCTGAAACGAGAGACGTGCTGAGCCAGAGTTTTATCCTTTACAATATGCAGTAAAAAAACCCAAAACTAAACATGCATACAAGGAGCTATCTGTAGCTTCTGCTTGTGTATTTAAACTTCACAACACAAGTCGCCTCAGACTGCAAAAAAACCCAAACATATTCTCAAGTGAACCAGGCAGCATTGCACCGAGCTTTTCAAATCAAGTCCAGTGAGTCATCCATAATGGCAAATCCATGAAGTCGGAGATGCCAGATGAGGAACTAACTGTGTTTTGTCTGAAACCCCTAGAACATAAAAAAGACAGAGTCTTAGAAGCTGCATGATGATGCAGTATGCTAAAAATATATAGAGACATGCAGCTGGAGCAGAAGTGCAGAAAAGACCACAGTCGTCATCCACAGATTAGTGCGAACACTCTCCTGTGCCTTCAGCTAAGTTCCCATTCATATGTGTGGGCTTTTAGCATCGAGGTTACTTACAACCTTTAGTCTTCTGGGTGCACATGCATCGAGACAAAGAAACAAAAAGGGGGAGAGAGAGAGAGAGAGAGAGAGAGAGAGAGAGAGAGAGAGAGAGGGTGAGGCAGGTCTGCCCAGCTTGACTGGAGCACAATGGCCATCCTCGCCAAACAGAAAAGTCACTCAACCGCAGCACATGACACGGTTTGATTTTTCATATTGGTCAGGTCGTGTCATGTGGGGAACTGGATTGCGATGTCTGATCAGGGAGGTTCTGCAAGACATTTTAGCCTCCAGGAACCTACAATTTGCAGCCACCTGTGAGGCAAATTACTCAAACATATAGTATATAGTCAAATGCATCATATATAAATTCTGTTAAACAGTCTACACAGGATGGAAATATGTGTAACAGGGCATGTACAATATACCACAATATAATATTAAGATTACCCCATTACATGTGATACTGTGGATTTCATGTTAATAAATAATTCAAATAATAATAATAATAATAATAATAATAATGAGAAACTGACCAGAAGCAGCTGATGTGAGAAAGTGTACAGGATTTTGCTGATTTTAATATTTTTGTGTGGTTGTTGTGGCCAAAAACGCTCGATTTTGTAGCGGCTTTTCTTTTTGTCAAAATTTGCCGGGCTTTTTGTACTTTGTTTTGTGCAAAACTACTTGAATTGGTGAAACTGCGTGTGATCTGCTGAAAATCTGAAAAAGTCATTTGAAAAATGTCAGGCTTCTCCAAATATTGCGGAGTTTGCTTGATTTTTGCGTTCATTTCTGCGATCGCAAAATCATGAAATCCTGCAGGGACTTACTTTAGTACATCTTTGAAATTGTTAAAAAATAAATAAATAAATACATTTTTATGTATATAGTTTAGATATTTTTTATTTACAATATTACATTTAGAAAAAAAAAAATTCAAAACCAATGAATACATTTGTTTGACATTAATTATTAATTGGTTTATTATTCATTATTGTTTACTATTATTTACAACAGTTTTTATTGATTTATTCAGCACTACTGTGATATCCGAGTTTGATTCAGGTTGTTATGATGCAATTCTAAACAGATTCTCCATGCAGCTTGATGGATCCATTATTTATTTATTTATTTCTAAAACCTACAGTGGGATTTTTTCCTCCTAGTATAACCACTCGCTGCTTTTAAAGCGTACCATCATCGTCATCCACGATGGAAAACACTGAGCTTAAACATATTTCCATTAGGGCTGTCAGAATGAATGTCTCTGTTTGAACAGTATTTAAAAATGTGTCATATATTCAAAAGGTGAAAAATCGCCATTCCGATATTTAGCACGTTATACAAGAATAAGCCCAATAAAAAAAAAGGCATTAATTTATTTGTTTATTTATTTATTTGTTTGTTTATTTATTTATGTTAAAAGCAGGGCAGGGATCTGACTAAATGCATCATATTTTATTTGCGTGTCATTTAATTAAAAAAGAATGAGGGCGCACGGTGGCTTAGTGGTTAGCACGTTCGCCTCACACCTCCAGGGTCCGGGGTTTGAGTCCCGCCAGGGCCATGTGTGTGTGGAGTTTGCATGTTCTCCCCGTGTGTCGGGGGTTTCCTCCGGGTACTCCGGTTTCCTCCCCCAGTCCAAAGACATGCATGGTAGGCTGATTGGCGTGTCTAAAGTGTCTGTAGTGTGTGAATGTGGGTATGAATGTGGGTGTGTATGTGATTGTGCCCTGTGATGGACTGGCACCCTGTCCAGGGTGTACCCCGCCTTGTGCCCGATGCTTCCTGGGATAGGCTCCAGGTTCCCCCGTGACCCTGAAAAGGAGTAAGCGGTTGAAGATGGATGGATGGATGAGCAAATCAATATTTGAATGGATAGTGAATAATGAATAATATTTGATGTAGTTCAAATTAAGTGCAATAAAAATGCAAAAAGATTTTTTTGTTTTTCTATTAAAGCAAACATTACATTCATGTAAAAAATCAGATTATCTGATATTCTGCATGCATTATTTATTTATTTATTTATTATTTTTCACCTCTTGTTATACTCTCATACTCTAACAATCATTCAGTGATGTGTACAACAACAACAACAACAACAACAAAGTACAAAAAAAAAAAAAAAAAAACTTGCTTGTTGAAGTCATCTAGCTATTTATACATCTCGGACCCTCCCTTCTCACAGAACAGTGTCCTTGATCAAGTCTTTTCTCCTGCACTCGTGCATACACACTGCAGCCGGTGCACATCCAGCAGCCGTCTGCACGGGCCAGACCTAATTAAACGCTCTTCTACCTTAACAGGATTGCACAAACTGAGTCCTTCCTATACGCTTTTAACTGCCACTCACACTAATGCACTCGAGCAGCCTTGGGATGTGGTGTTTCCTACAATACACATGCACTGCTCCGCACAAGCCAAGCCATTATTTGTACACATGTGGTTTTATGGTTATTGTTCCCTGGAGATGGTGAGCATGTAGGAGTGGCAAGAGGACAGTGCTTTTGAGGACGCGAAATACTGTGTGTTTTTAGTGCCATTGCTATACTATATGTGCTATATAATTCCTAAAGGCACAAACAAATCTCGAACCCATTCTCACGGAGCAAGCATATTACTTTTAATGATTTTTGCATAACAAAATTGTTCATTCAGTATGTAGCTATATTTAAACTTCCACTTCACTATAACATGAGCTAACTGTTGTGAATCCCACCACCTAATGAACTACACACATCACTCAACTCAACGATCTGATTGAAATAAAATGATTTTTACTAAGCAGATTAATTAGTCGGCATTGATGACAGTCTTTTCAGAACCTGGAACATAAAACCTACACAAAAGTAGCCATAACAACACTCCTGCTACAAGTACCAATAATCTCACATTTAAACATAGAAAATATAAAGACACTAACCAGACTCCAGTAACATCGTTTGCAAAGCAGGAGCGTAGGCATCATTTCAGATGTGGGGAGTGGGGAGGGATGACAGAATGTCAAGGGTATGATTTTTCCTGACCTTTTCTCTAATTGATGGGTTTTATCTCGTCTTGCTCTTAATTGGCTCAATATGCAATTTATGATTCTGTACTTGCATGTTATATTGTAAATCGCACTGTATTATTTAAATACTGTAAATTGTGTTTAATGTACAGTGTATTGAATATAATATATAATAATTTAATCCATAATAATATATAATAATATAGCACACAATATATAATATATACCTGTATATTCACACAATACTTTATTCTATTCTAATATATTCTATTCAACAGTCCAGAGCTCAGAAAATAAAGAAGAAGTCACTCAAACCACACTGTTGCAAAGAGACTGGAATTGAGCTAAACTAACAAGCATGTGACTGTAAGGAGACCTTATACAGTGGGGGGAAAAAAGTATTTGATCCCCTGCTGATTTTGTACGTTTGCCCACTAACAAAGAAATGATCAGTCTATAATTTTAATGGTGGGTTTATTGGAACAGTGAGAGACAGAATAACAACAAAAAAATCCAGAAAAACACATGTCAAAAATGTTATAAATTGATTTGTATTTTAATGAGGGAAATAAGTATTTGAATATCAAAGATACACAAATTGGCCATGGCCAGTGAAAAAGTGCATTTTATTACGTTTTATTAAAAGCATGAATGCCTACGCCCTTGACACTAAGAGAGAACACCAAATCTGGTTGCCAAAAGTGTGTCCAATGACTTGCTGACTTTTTAAATCGAGAGAATGAACATTATATACGATATAATTTTGTTTTCCTTAATCAGTATTAATGAGATGAACTGGCTATCTAGCTGGCTACATTTTATTACATTATAATAGCTGATGCTTTTTAGACTCGTCCGTTAGGTTTCCAGGCAACGGCAAAAAAAAAAAAAAAAAAAAAAAAAAAAAAAAAAAAAAAAAAAAAAAGCACATTGGAGCTTTCACTTGTCCAGTGATCTAGCTAATAAATTTAGAATATGTCCACCCGCTTATTTTATTCTGGCCATGAACGAGTTTTCACAATACAGGGACGGAATCTTTCTACCAGCCCATGGCCTCAATGACAGACAACCTTATTAGAATCTGAAGCAGTGAAACCAAAATTACCAGGTGGTACACACTCTGAAACAAATTAACTAGTACTAAAAAGGTAACCTTGTGCAAAACAACTGTTTGGCTTGCTTAATTATGGGGCTATGTAACATACAGACAAACACCATCAGATTAACGAGAATAATTACACCATACATTAGACTACCTGGAGCAACCACACCATACATAAGACTACCTCTAATAACCACACCATACATAAGACTACCTCTAATAACCACACCATACATAAGACTACCTCTAATAACCACACCATACATAAGACTACATCTAATAACCACACCATACATAAGACTACCTCTAATAACCACACCATACATAAGACTACCTCTAATAACCACACCATACATAAGACTACCATCTAGTAACCACACCATACATAAGACCACATGGAGTAACCAAACCATACATAAGACTACATCTAGTAACCACACCATACATAAGACCACATGGAGTAACCAAACCATACATAAGACTACATCTATTAACCACACCATACATAAGACTACCTCTAATAACCACACCATACATAAGACTACCTCTAATAACCACACCATACATAAGACCACATGGAGTAACCACACCATACATAAGACTACATCTAGTAACCAGACTACCTCTAGTAACCACACCATACATAAGACCATGTGGAGTAACCACACCATACATAAGACCACATGGAGTAACCACACCATACATAAGACTACCTCTAGTAACCACACCATACACAAGACCATGTGGAGTAACCACACCATACATAAGACCACATGTAGTAACCACACTGTACATAAGACTATGTGGAGTAACCACACCATACATAAGACCACATGTAGTAACCACACTGTACATAAGACTATGTGGAGTAACCACACCATACATAAGACCACATGTAGTAACCACACTGTACATAAGACTATGTGGAGTAACCACACCATACATAAGACCACATGTAGTAACCACACTGTACATAAGACTATGTGGAGTAACCACACCATACATAAGATTACTTGGAGCAATTATACCATACATAAGATTACCTGGAGTAGTTTCCCCTTACATATAGTTTAGTCATCCTGCTTAATGTTGTAGTACTGATGAATACTGAGATTGTTAGAAAAGATCAGTGATGACTTGTGCAGAACAGCAAAGCCTCTTAACCACTATTTCAATTTTGTAATATAATATAATCTCCTGTTGTATTTAATCTTAAAATGGGAAACTGAATAACAAACAGCAAAAAAAAAAATTTGGTTGCCAGTGTTTAATATCATTTAATTATGGAACTGAAGTGTTCTGTACAATGCACAAGAAAAAAAAATGCTTTCTGTTGACTGAAAATGATACGGCACAATAAAATGTAAAATAACTGTGATTAGTGTTGCCCTAGGTGGAACCCTGCACATCTGGCCAATACAGTAAGGTAATTGTAAGTTAAATGTCATTTTAAATACACAGTAATACACAGTGATACACACACACACACACACACACACGCACACACCACTTTCACAGCACAGATACAGACTGCAGGTGTCTTCGAGTGGGTTGTATATAAGGCACGACTTCCTGCCTGCGGATCTGCTCTGCTGATTTACTAACGTTCCACCGGCTCAAACATTTACACTCCAATCCTGTACACACTGCAGACACCAAGATTCAAAACCTACTAGAACTATGAACTTGTATCCTTTTGTAAATAAGTAATGGCCAAATATTTTTGCAGCATTTAGGCGTGCCAGACCTAGATGAACTCTACACTCGTTGCTCCAAGACACTACACCCTTCCTGACAGAACATTTTATAAGAGTTCATCAAATCATCATTTGCAGTGCTACCTTTATCAGCTGTCTTCTGTACTGAAATAAATTTAAGGCTTGTGAAGCTTTTAGAGCATTAGCTGTGCATGACATGGTCAATGGTCCATTTGAACACTGATGAGCTATATAGTGTTTTGGGGAAAAATGTATGTGTGCGTGTGTTTCCCTTGTGGGAGGGGGGGGGGGTTGTGTTTGGTAAGAGAGCAGACAAGGGCTCGAGAACAAAGCCCGTGCTCCTCAATAGGCTGCTTCATCAGACTAATGTCAACCAGGGTGCAGCAGACTAGCAGCACATCATGCACGGCTAAACAGCACGGGCCAGCTGGCTCTGGAGCTTGCAGTCATTCAGAGAGACCCATTAGCCAAATCCCGAACAGCAATTTACTTACAATCAATAGCACACAATTCAGCTGGCAGCCTCTCACTGCAGGAAACAAATTACACAGGAAGGAGCATGTGGAAATTTCATTCCACGTGGATTTGTTCAAGACGAATCCTCTACAAGCACCCCCCCCATTATTTGGGGTGGGGTTTGTATTTCTGAAGCTGAATCCTGCCACGTCTACACCTTAACCTACTCCTAATGTTTAAACCGAATGAAGACTAACAGAATGAACCCAAGATATATTCTGATAGCCACACACACACACACACACACACACACACACACTCACACACCTGATAGCCTACCAGCTACGCTTCATCCATT
>JAFFST010040619.1:12938-34748 GCA_022414735.1 Noturus placidus
TCCAGGTTTCCCCGTGACCCTGAAAAGGAGTAAGCGGTTGAAGATGGATGGATGGATGGATGGATGGAAGAATTCATCTTCCCGCGATAATAACGATAAAGCCTCGCTGATGACGTATTTCTGTGTGCTCACGTGCAGAGCGAAAACAAGTACGGCAGAAAGCGGACGTGAAGCTGAGGAGGACTTTATCCCTTAAAGAGGAGTGACCTCTACAGAAACAAAAGAATCTGTTTTATTTTTAGATCAATGTTTTGTGTTTCTGAGGCTCTCGAGTCTGTATGCAGCGGTCACCTGTAGCTAAAAACAATGGTGCATGGTACTATATTTATATCATCAGTCAGTGCGTTACATTACAATAATCCACTATTAAGACGATACTCTGATTAAGAAACTAGCATGTAAACAGCAATTTTTACTGACCTTAATCTGATTAAAGTCATACTCGAAGTAAACACTAATGGAATTAAGACAGGTGGAGTACTCCGGTTTTAGTCACATTATGGGCGTGTATTATAGACACTTTAATCACGTTATGAACGCCGTGTGAGAGTTTTCACCGCCCAGTGGACGTCCTTTCTTTGCCCAGTGTTGGTAATGACGCTGGTTCAGGCACCGCTGGCCCGGGCCCAGCAGATGCTGGGAGATTTAATTAACCGAGTCAGTAGGTACGGAAACTGCAAGTGGGGATTTTCTCTCTTTGTGTGTGTGTGTGTGTGTGTCCAGCTCGTTTAAATGTTGCTAATGTCTTTATTTAGTTTCAGAACCTAACTCCTTACTAGCGCATTTTGGTGGCCGCTTTATTTCCATAATTTCCGGTGGAAAATTTTGAAGTGATCCCACAAACCCTCTCTCGTGGGACTTTTCTGGATGAAATGCAAACCGTGCAGGAGTAAGTAATGCAGCGCTTGTGTCTTTGTGTCCGCGTGGTGACGACAATCACGACGATGGCGGGAAGAAAGACGGCGCTCCAATTTCCAGTTCGACTTGGAACCCTGACGGAGAGGGATGGGCGGCTGCGGCTCAGTCGGTAGAGCGGGTTGTCCACTAATCCACTAATCGTAGGGTTGGTGGTTGGAATCCCGGCCCGGGTGATCCCATGCCGAAGTGTCCTTGGGCAAGACACTGAACCCTAAGTTGCCCCCGATGGCAAGCTAGCACCTTGCATGCAGCTCTGCTACCATTGGTGTGTGAGTGTGTCTCATTTGTAAGTCGCTTTGGATAAAAGCGTCTGCTAAATGAATAAATGTAAATATAAATGTTTCAGCTCGGATGTGCCATCTAGTGCAGTGGTTTTCAAAGTGGGGGCCGCCAGGGGGCGCCAGAGGGGCCTCAACGATTTGATGTGAAAAATAAATTCTCACTCTCAGACAACCACACACACACACACACACACACACACACACACAATCAATTCCTAATGTAATGTAAAGATGTAAGATGTAATTATTAATAAAAAGGGGGATATATTCAGAAGTCTGTATTTTTAATGTGTTTTAAAAACATCTTGCAAAAGGGGGGCCTCGGTCACATGTTAATGCCATTTGGGGGCCTCGTCCTGGAAACTTTGGGAACCGCTGATCTAGTGGACTTCGCTTTTAATCCTCCAGATATTCATAAAGTACGCAGGAGTGTAAACAATGCAAACCGGGCCGCTCATGTATAAACCAGCCTTAAGAACCAGCTGTGGGAGGAAATTATTATTATAATTATTATTATTATTATTTATTTTTATGTGAAATATTTTCAAGAGTTTATCATGAACTACGTTTCGCTGTTGTTATTGTTTTGTTTTTTTCCCTTATGATTTTGTTACTCAGAAACGGCTGAAATAAACACGCTTGTGTGATTGGATGTGTGGTGAAAACGTTCCCTCAGCGTTGAGGAAGCAGGAAGGCCTTCGGTGAGATGAGGGTTGCGAAAGATTTGTTGAGTTAACCGGCGAACCCTGAAGTAAATTAGCAGAGTTCTTCTCACAGTCGTAGATGAAGCCGTATTTCTCGAGCGGCGAATGAGACGCGAGGACGGGCAAATGAAAACGATAAGTGAAACGAGTCGACGAGGTGGATAGAACATTCCCGTGGAGACCGCTGGAACTGTATGGTATGGATGAACAGATCGAGAGGATTGCTCTGTAGTGGTGGTGGTCTTTCAGGCGGCTGTGGCTCAGTTGGTAGAGAGGGTTGTCCACTAATCCACTAATCGTAGGGTTGGTGGTTGGAATCCCGGCCCGGGTGATCCCATGCCGAAGTGTCCTTGGGCAAGACACTGAACCCTAAGTTGCCCCCGATGGCAAGCTAGCACCTTGCATGCAGCTCTGCTCCCATTGGTGTGTGAGTGTGTCTCATTTGTAAGTCGCTTTGGATAAAAGCGTCTGCTAAATGAATGAATGAATGAATGGATTCAGTACAAAGCGAACGTGAGACGTTATTTCTTTTATATGACACCTGCCTAAGACATGCTAACTCTCCAGGACCAGAGAAGATGGACAGATCGTGTTTCTCAGAGAGGGAGTGAGTGTGAGGTGTGTCAGATGCCTTCCTTCTTCTCTGTCCTTTTCTCAGCATGCTTCAGAAGTGAAATGTTGTCCTGCTGGGTAAAGGGATTAGGTGCACTTTCCTCAAGACTCCAGCCTTGTTTTCTTTTAATAAACTTCTAAGCAGAGAGACAGACAGACCGAGAGAGAGGGAGGGAGTTGGTTTGGTTTTCACGCTGCACATACAACCCCAGGTTCAATTCCATCTAGAAAGGCAGCATCAGTGCTGAAAGGTATATACAAGTTGTAGAGCAGCGTACTGTATTGCTTCCATCCAGATTCCATCCCATCGTTACTTCTCAGAGACCCCGCCTCTCTTTTTATACCCAATCATATTACTCAGCTGTTGCCAATCAACCATATTAGTTCCAAATTGTTCCTCCCGCTGTTTCTTTTTACTAACACTTACTTTTCCAGCCTTTTATTGCCCCCGTCCCAACTTTTTTTGAGACATGTTGCGGCCAATGATTTTTTTTTTTTCTTTCTTAAAGCGGTCCATTTCCTCAGTTTAAACATTTGCGATGTTTTCCACGGTGTTGTTGTGAATAACATACGGGTTTATGAGAGTCGCAAATCATTGCGTTCCGTTTTTATTGACGTTTCTACACAGCGTCCCACCTTTTTTTGGAGTTAGGGTTGTAATTCAGTGAACCAAAAAACAAACCTCGGATGAGATGTGTGTAGAGTAGGGCTACATCGTTGTGTTATAGAGATATTTGTTGTAACTTGGGGGAAAATCTGTTTAGAGGCGGAGCAACACCTTTTCCCCGCCCACCGGCAGTACAGCAGTGAGTCAAACAGCCGATCAATCGATTTTATTAAAAGTTTGGATTGTTTGTTCGTTCTCAGCAGGTGTAACCCAAACTTAAGAATGCGGAAAAGGCTGTCTGGGGCGGTTGTGTTACAGGAAGTCCCGCCCTTTGATCCAAAGAGCTGAGCACTTTGTTGATCGAGAGGCGTCCAAGGAAAAAACAAACAACCGATTACATTCTACACTGCATTAAAGTCTGCATGACACTGAGCTGAAGTGCAGGATGATGTCATCAGAATGGCTGACCCGTATCGGTGGCCAATTTCGAGCGTGTATATCTTCTAAATGCGAGTTGTGTCGAAGCGCACGAGCTTATAGCTAACATGATGTCTGATGTATTCATGCTAAAAAGCTGATCTGAGGCTCTGCTGCACAGGAGCTCGGATTGTTTTCGTATTCGAGCTTTGAGACGTACTTGATGGAGTTCGGATTTCCTCCATAAACGCTTTTCCGATCCTGAGAGTTCAGTACATCACCGCATGCTTTGTTTCCTCACCATTTAAGTCGTATTTTTTCTTTAAAGAGCACTTATTACGGATTTGAAACGCACCTAATGTTGTTTTAAAGCTCTCATACGATCGATTTACATGCATCCGGGGTCCCAAAAACACCCCCCCCCTCTCCCCCCCCTCCCCCAGTGTCACAAACGACTCATTAAATGATTCGTTCTAAATGATTCGTTCTGAACTCCTCCTTTCAGAGCACATACTCTGCTCTTATTAGTCAGATGTCCCAGTTTGTTGTGATTGGTCTCGCGCTGATTTAAACTGCAGCGTTGCCTCACTCCCCCCCCCCCCCCCCCCCCAGTCTCACAAACGACTCATTAAATGATTCGTTCTAAATGATTCGTTCTGAACTCCTCCTTTCAGAGTGCATACTCGGTGCTAGACCAATCACAACAAACTGGGACATCTGACTAATAAGAGCAGTCAGCGATCAGCCAATGAAGACCAGAGGCGGGGCTTTTTGTTATAAACCTGCGTAGGTTAGTACAGGAAGTAAAGTCTGGAATCACTAATGAGTCGTTTCAGCTGTTCAGGATCGGTTCCTTCTTTTGGAACTCGATAACTTTTAAAAAATAATAATAATAAATAAATGAACTTTAAACTTTTTTTACATTCACAATTATATGAAAGGTAACATTTGGGAAAACTATAACAGGTGCACTTTAAACCTTGGCATAGAAACAGGAATTTTTCTCCAAATTCACATTTTTGTAATATCAGTGAGTCTTGCAGGCGGTGTTTAATAAAAGGAATAAAGAATTCTGTGGGTTGGGTTTTTTTTTGTTAGGAACTCGAGGTGTGGAAGTCTACTCCCTTATCAGGAATGTGTGTGTGTGTGTGTGTGTGAATAGAAAATCGCACTAGAGAGAGGTCTGAGCTCGGGATAATGGAAGTGAATTAATGTCGCTGATTAAAGCTCGATGCTTGGCTGCTCTTGAGCTCATAGCGCTATTGATCTCTGAGCACCTGTCCCTCTGATTAGCGCACATAAGACGGAGGCTTTCATCTCACACTGACACACAGAGGAATGCAGTACACACACACACACACACACACACACACACACACACACACAGCCAGATGTTAGTTCCTGGTGTCTTCTGAAGCTGAGAGACCCAAACGTTGTTCTGAAATATTATCATCCAGCTACATTTTATATTCTGTGTTGTTGATGAATGGAGGACTGATTCTCATTAGAATTGTAGAATTGTTAACTGATCATGGATTTAACGCGCGCGTCGCAGGTGGCGTTTTTCTGGATTCTGGGTCATTTTAACCAAGCGTTTGGTGCGTTTGACGGAGTTGTCCGGAGCGGTCCGAAGACGAGATGGTAGTGGGGTCCGCGTCAGGTGTGGAAGCTGTTCGTTCTCGGCGTTCTCTTGCTAGTGGAGAATAAGAAACCAATGCGACGACGAACAATGATGTGTCACGCGTCCAAAAATGACCGTTCTTCACCACACCGCTGTGATAAAACAGATAAGGAACTCTTCCATGCGAAAGCAAGCCTGAGATGATAAGCCCCGCCTCCAAACAAGCTCAGAATCGGTTCTGAATGCAGGATTCAGACCAAGTATGAACGACGCTCTTGGAGAGCAGTGTTATTTCTCTCTACTGTAACGTGTACGGTATACGTGAACGAAATAAGACAAAGGCTTTGTCTCGAAGATGGTTTCGGCTCACGTTATTGGTGCATTTCCTGTGACCTGGAGGAAGAAGAGAAAACCCCCAGCGTCTTGATGTTTTTCATTTCCTTTCTCATCCTCGGGCCCTTTCTCTCTCCCCCTTTCTCTCTGTATGTGAGACGGTTAAATAAAGACTCCCCCATCCTCACCCCCCTCTGGACTCTCTGGCATCCCTCATAGTCTGATGGAGTTAAAGCCAAAGTGTTGGAATGTGCCAGGAATGTTTCAGCGATCAGAACGTCGAACCCGTCTGCCCTCATGAGACGCCCTCGTGCCCTTGTTAGGGACACTGCGGAGACTAATTTTAGAGCTGCTGCTTGGTAAATCAATGTTCAGATGACTGGGGGTGTTTTTTTTTTTTCCTGGGGCTCTTTAGCCGAAATGTCGATGTTATTGGTTATTACCCTGCTTGGTTTACCCCTACGGTGTAGCATTCAAAATTGCTTTCGTTCGAAATTTTTCAACAAAATATGGAGGCTATAAACGAATTACAGCCTTTAATTCTGAATCACGAGCACAGGAGAGAACGTCCTGCTGAAAAAACATGGGAGCGCTCAGAAATACACATCATGCGGCCCAGTTTCTCCATCACGTCTCACCTGATTGAGGCCCACACACACACACCATCACACACGGACTCCACGCCCCCGAGTGCCTGGCTTAGATCTCCATTCAGAGCCCAGACATCATTTCTGCTGACTTCGTCACTGTAGGGCGTTGAAGCTCCGCCCCACTCGGGGTCTTTCTCTGGATTTTAAAGCCGTGAATGTGTTACATCGGCGCTGGATAATCGCACGCCATTATAGCCTGTTGTACGAGGCATTAGCTGGAGGAAATGACCTCGTGGGATGATGTAAAAAAAAAAAAAACAAGCCACTAACGCTGATGAGGCTCGATCGGGGCACCGCCGCCAAGCCGGGATTAGTCGAGCCATGGAGGCTTACACTCAAGCTTGCGTTCTGTCTCGGTCTCTTTATTGTGCTCTAGTTTTGACACCGGGGGGGCGTTTTAATTGGTCTAGGTGATTTTGACGATTGTTATATTTTGTGGAAGAAGATTCGACTTTGACCTTTTGGGCATTTCTAGTACCATAGGTTCCGGTTCCTGTAGTTTGATCAAAATCAATAGAAGCTCATTTTAGCCAGAGGAGGACATAACAGCAGTGATGGATTAAAACACCAACCTGGGATTAATTCTGATTATCCACCATGATGGACAGCAAACATTTTACTTAGAATAGAGCATTTCTTTTTTTTTTTTTTCCTTTTTCTCCAATTCTCATACGACAGCTACCAATCAGGGAGTGTGAAAGATAACACGTGCTTGCTCTGAGACACGTGACGCTAACCAATCACAGCGTTTCAAACTGCTGCTCATGATGCATCATAAGGTGGCGTAACGCTCATGGAGGAAAGCACTATCTGCATTAATTCTCATATATGAGCGCACAGATGCCTACGATTGGCTAATGTTGCTGTGATTGACAGGAGAGAGAGAGAGAGGGAGAGAGAGAGAGAGAGAGTAAGGGAGAGAGATAGAGAGAGAGAGGGAGATAGAGAGAGAGAGGGAGAGAGAGAGAGAGAGAGGGAGAGAGAGGGAGAGAGAGAGAGAGATAGAGAGAGAGAGAGTATGCCCCTCCCATCTAGAGTGTACAGCCAGTTTAGCCTTCTTGGTGCACTCTCTCTCTCTCTTTCTCTCTCTCTCTCTCTTTCTCACAATCTCTGGACAACTAAACAAGAACATCTGTTTGAAGAACCATTTCGTTTTCATTTTCGATGAGTCTAATACACGCTGCCATCTGATCCTGAAGATTAAAAAGTTTGAAGTAATAGAGCGACAGGATTAAAGTAATCTTCGAGTGTACTCGGTAGGTTCTAGATTAGCGGTTACCAACCCTGTTCCTTGAGATCTACCTTCCTGGAGGTCTCATCTCCAGCCATAATCTCTCACAGCTGTTTGACTTGATCGAGAACAGAAATCTCCAGGAACAGCATTGATGAAGATTGTTCTAGGTCAAGGGTCATCTACCTGAGGACCAAAGTATTACATCGAGTGCTTTAAAAAAACGATTTTATGGCTTCTCAGACCAATCAGGTAAGCTAAGTTAATACTAAAACAAAAACAAGCTAAGCCCAGTGGAGAAGCGCTACTGCAGTGGCGAGTCTCATAGCTGTGGAATGTCGGTGTGCAGGAGACCAGCGCCTGAACCGAGTCACGTCTAAATCATTCAGTGAGCGATCTCTCACACACTCGCATGCAGTCTGAGCACGCTGTGACCTCCAGAGGTCAAAGGGTTCAGTCTTCACAAAGGGACTGATCAGGGATCAGTTCATGTGCTGGTGAATGTCGAGAGGCTGATCCTGGATCAACACGCTTTCAGAAAACTCGATGACATTAATGAGTGTGTGCAGATAGAGACAGGTGTGTGTGTGTGTGTGTGTGTGTGTGTGTGCGTGCGTGTGTGTGTTGGGGGGGGTTGGGGGTGGAGCATGTTGGTTAGGAAAGCCAGTGCTGTGCTGAGCCAACAGTTTCCCAGAAGCCTCCCCTCCTGTGTAATTACACATCCTTCAGCTACATACATCAGATAACACACTTTTACAGACTCACACACACACACACACGAGGCACTTCTATAGCTATTCTGGTGTGTACTGAGTAAGAATTAATTCCGCATACACACAGTGTACACACAATGCGGCCATTTTGTTTGGAAAGACTTCGCCTCGGAGGAAATCTGATCTTGTCTTGTTCAGCGTTTAAATGTGCGCGGTGTTAAAATACTTAGCACTTCATATTTTAACATTAATTCACTCTACAATGACTTTCCCTGAAAGTACGTGTTTGTTTTTAAGAAGTTTGAGACTAGAGAGACTCTTGTGTTGATCCTTTTTCAACATATCTATCAAATATCAGTCGAACATGAATCCTGAGCTAAGGTGTCATTAAAGTAATCATATACCAGCTCTTTTGTGTGGGTCAGGTGTATGTTCTACTGCAGGGTTCAGGTGTGTGTGTGTGTGTGTGTGTGTGTGTGTGTCCAGCAGAACATGTTTTGTTACTTAAGTGTTCTTCACGTTTCTTAGTACTCGCCTGCGTATGTTGATGAACGGCGTGAATTACGTGGCGGTTTCCTCCCCCAGTCTTAAGACATGAATGGTAGTCTGATTGGCGTGTCTAAAGTGTCCATAGTGTATGAATGTGCGAGTGTGTATGTGATTGTGCCCTGTGATGGACTGGCACACTGTCCAGGGTGTACCCCGCCTTGTGCCCGATGCTCCCTGGGATAGACTCCGGGTTCCCCGTGACCCTGATAAAGGAGTAAGCGGTAGAGGATGGATGTTTGGTGGGGGAACAGGAAATTGACTTTCAGCAATGGAATGTTGGAAACTCTCCTCCTCCTTGTTCTCCTCCTCGTCCTCCTTCATGCTGGACGTCTGTGTGTTTTAGTTGTGCATCATCCGTCATGGTCACATACCTCATCCCTTTCGTCTCTTTGTCTCTCGTGAGTCTAAAATATCAACGAGTTAAACCTGTCACTTGAAATTTCACTGCACATGTGGGGGAAAAACCCATTAGGAGATGATGAGGAACGTTAGACTGAATTTTTGAACTAAGTATTGAGAGGATCATCACTCTGAGTTACTCCACACCACAGGCTTGCTGATACTGTAATTCTCTAAGACTCAAAATCACACGCGTATCCTGTAGCTGGACTCCCGTGCGAGTGCTAACCCTAACCCTGCGTTTAACACCATCGGTCCGTGTGTATCCAGCTGCCGGAGCTCCGGTTTCACTTTCACACCGCTCAAACTGACCATCAAAATGACATCTGACCTTTAATACATCAATATCCATCAGCGCTGGAGATCTGCAGCATTTGTGGACTGTGCAAATTTGATTTTTACACCACGGCTACAAAGCTGATGGAGTTACAATACGGCGAAACACGAGAGAGAGAGAGAGAGAGAGAGAGAGAGAGAGAGAGAACGAGAGAGACAGAGAGAGAGAGAGAGACTTTGTACTACACGGTATTACTGCAGCTTTGATCTTGTTATACTGATCATGAATCGACTTTCAACGCCAGAGTGACAACATTGCGGTTTTCATGGATTGTATAGGTAGCGTCTAGACGTTAATCATGAAAAAAAAAAAAAGTCGAGGGAGGAAAAAAAAAGAAAACGTTTTTTTTTTTTATGATGTAACGGAAAAATTTGACATTTTCCAAACAAAAAACAAAAAGGCGAATATGAGATTGCAATCAAAATGACTCAACTCCCATCGCTTGCGATGAACAAATCAGATAAAAGCGATTGAAATAGCTCAACATGACGAATGCTTCAACCGGTTTCCACAAATTCAACTGAAAATGCAATTTATAATGACTTATATCCAGTCTCAAAATGATTCACCCCCCTGAATAGAATCGAATCAGCTGTATAACTCCAGGAATAATCCTCGCTGTAATTATAATACGTTTCTTGCAATAAGTTTCTTTTATTTTAACAGGCTGTGTCTCAGTCGGTAGAGAGGGTTGTCCACTAATCCACTAATCGTAGGGTTGGTGGTTGGAATCCCGGCCCGGGTGATCCCATGCCGAAGTGTCCTTGGGCAAGACACTGAACCCTAAGTTGCCCCCGATGGCAAGCTAGCACCTTGCATGCAGCTCTGCTCCCATTGGTGTGTGAGTGTGTCTCATTAGTAAGTCGCTTTGGATAAAAGCGTCTGATAAATGTAAACAAAATGGCTTCCACACTCCTTATTCAGCAGCTTATAAAATAGCACTTGATCCAGCACATCTTATTATGTTGCAGTATAACGACAGAACTACACTGTATCTGGTGTTAAGAGGCGGTCGGACTGTCACACAGGGACAGTGTTTACAACCCTGACTGTTTCTGAGAAAGACGTTTAGAGAAGCAGGCATTTCCTGATTGTCGCATTTACAGATAAACTGCACTGATAGCACATCTTTGAATCTTATGGAGGATCAGGGAGTTTCAGGGCAATTCCAGCGTTATGCTTATATGGGAGAACGAAATGTCTCCCAGCAGGGACGAGCTTCGGATCAACGAGCCCGTTTGCATATGTTGACAGCTTAAAAACTCGCGATTTTGACAGCGATTTACCAACATTATGGATGTGACATCAAACAATCACACACAATCACACACCATTTGTGGGTAGTTATTTATTTATTTATTACAATATGTGAATCTTCAATCATTTTACACTGTATGATCATGTAGAACGTGAAAGAGACGTTTTGTTTTGTAAATATTTCTGGTTTTGGGAATAACTCATTAGGATGACGCCGTTATGGATGTGACATTTTTCCGTCATGGAGTACTCCACATATTTGATGTATAAACAATGCTGTTTTCCCCATACTCCAACTCGAGGAGTTAACTACGGTGAAATAAGAGTCAGAGACACGGGTAAACATTTCAAAAGTGCTTTATTTTTCCATGGGAAGGTTAATAGGCAAATGAAGCATATTTGGAAACACTTTCCCCTAATGGACTCCACAGTGCGGTCGAATGCTCAGATCTGATTGGTCGGAAGGTGTACTGCTCGGCCAGGAGTTCAGACTGTAACATGAATATAGGTTAATGCGCTTGTTCTAATGCGTGTGTTACTGTATCTATAGTAACAGGCCGTACGCGGTGATTTGTACGGAGGACGCTCCACATCAATCGAAGACTTATAATGCACAGATGTTTTTTTGTGGTGTTGTTGTTTAACGAAGTAAAACGTTGATGTAATCGTTGATGTGGTGAAGTTGTTGTTAGGAGACGTTTATTTAACATTTATGGATGGAGTCTCAGTTGCAAGTGTTTCGTGACAGCCAAAGTTTCCCAAAGGAGGTTACGCTTCCCAGGTTTCTTGGTAAAATGACAAGCTGTGTTTATTTTCCGAGAGAGAGAGAGGGGGGGGGCGCTAGTGAGGGAATGACTGTGAATTGCGGCTATAAATAGGAAATAACAGGAACTAACTTGTCTCTCGGACATTCCACGACATTAAATCTGACTATACACTGTTAAAAATGCACAATGTGTCGTTCATTAATAAATAAAACATTGTAAAATCTCTGTGGTATAAGCAGAATAACACACTCGAAACCGTGCTGTTATACTTAAGTAATGCATTTTAGGGAAAAATAAGGAAGTTGCAATAACCTGGGTGCATAAGTGTGTGGCTGTGTCTCAGTGGGTAGAGCGGGTTGTCCACTAATCCACTAATCGTAGGGTTGGTGGTTGGAATCCCGGCCCGGGTGATCCCATGCCGAAGTGTCCTTGGGCAAGACACTGAACCCTAAGTTGCCCCCGATGGCAAGCTAGCACCTTGCATGCAGCTCTGCTACCATTGGTGTGTGAGTGTGTCTCATTTGTAAGTCGCTTTGGATAAAATGAATGAATGAATAAATGTAAATGTAAAATGTAAATAAGTGTGCACACCATTTCATAATTGGAGGTGTGGCTGTGTTCAGAATAAACCAATACCGTTCGATCTCATGTTCAAAAGTAATTATCATACAGCAGTCATGAATGAAATGATTCTGATTAACTCCAAATAAAGACCAGCTGCTACTGTAGGATTTTCTTCGCATCTTCTTGGTTTCATTCGAGTGCTGAAGCCGTGGGCCACAAAGTGCTTATAAAGCATGCACAGGGTCGGAATCAATCAGGAAAGGGGTGAACATAGAGAAAATGGAGCACTACAGTGACATCACCTAGAACCGGACGTCCAAAAGGATATAATAGTTATAACCGCTTACTCCTTTATCAGGGTCACGGGGAACCTGGAGCCTATCCCAGGGAGCATCAGGTACAAGGCGGGGTACACCCTGGACAGAGTGCCAATCCATCACAGGGCACAATCACATACACACTCACACACCCATTCATACACTACGGACACTTTAGACACGCCAATCAGCCTAACATGCATGTGTTTGGACTGGGGGAGGAAACCGGAGTACCCGGAGGAAACCCCCGACACACGGGGAGAACATGCAAACTCCACACACACATGGCCCTGGCGGGACTCGAACCCCGGACCCTGGAGGTGTGAGGTGGACGTGCTAACCACTAATCCACCGTGCGCCCCATAATAGATATAATAGTTGTGAGAAGCTGAAAGTCGCTCTGGATAAGGGCGTCACATACAGAAGGTATGAGAAAAGAGGTAGAACAGTAGACGTAGAACAGAAGCCCCAGTTGACTGTTGAATTTAATCGTTTCTGTTTCTAATAAATTGTCCTTCACTGCATTATCATTATTTTCCTGCGCAAGTAGAATTTGGCTACTGAAAATTCAACGTTTTTAACTGAATTCTGTTCAAATTAACGAAACGATCTCAATGACGTCCTTCGTTTTGCAGAACGAGGTTCAAAGCCCCCATCTTCCCGTCGCTAGTAAAAGCGTAAATTGACGTTATCGAGAAGCGTTTCCTCGGCAACGCTCTCACAATGTCCTATCATGTCATCTACTCGTCCTGATGAAGAAATAGACGTCTATCGGACAAACAGCAACTGGAATCACAACAGGACAGTTTGATCTATTAATGGTATTTTGTTATGTGCTGCGTTTGAGAATGGGGCTCATTGTTCGGGAATGAAGAATTTATGGCTGCCCCCGCGCTGGATGGAATAAACGATGCTGTGAGATTAGTGGAGCATTGTTTGCTTTCTAACACATTCATTGTGAATAAAACAAAGGAATCTCGGCGCACGAGCGCGTTTTACAGACCTTTTAGAGACAACACGTGCAGCTCAGCGTTCATACCACCAGCTCTAATAAAATCCCAGTTTTAACACGAGTTTCGTTCGGATTGATCCAGGTGTAGCAGATGTTGGTGCTTCGAATATAGACGATTACAAGGTGACGCCGATCTCACACGTTTAATCACACACCTTCAGATCAAAAGCTCATGAGAAACATTTCAGGCGAGTGTCCACAAACTTTTGAGCGGTAGCGTAAGTCAGGAATTAAACAATAAGGGACGTGTTGTTAAAGGAAATTAATCAGCAACATGGTGGTGTAGGTTACTGAAGTGTTTTTATTCCTTTTATCTTTCTATCTCTATCCGGTATGTCTTCGCCGGCCACGAGACCACGACAATCTGCCCAGGTCTGCCGATCCTAGGCGAGCCCCATCAACTGAGGCCCCTGTCGCAGTCGTTGCAGTTAGGACCAGACCTCGGCTTGCAAGGCCACTAGGTCTGCGCCTACAATCACACCCGCATTCATACACTACGGACACTTTAGACACGCCAATCAGCCTACCATGCATGTTTTTTGGACTGGGGAGGAAACCGGAGTACCCGGAGGAAACCCCCGATGCACAGGGAGAACATGCAAACTCCGCACACACATGGCCCTGGCGAGACTCGAACTCCGGACCCGGGAGGTGTGAGACGAACGTGCTAACCACTAAGCCACCGTGCGCCCCTTCCTTTTATACTATGAAAAAATTGCCATAAAATTATTATTATTATTTTTTTAATTGATTAAAGAATATTTTTGTAACCATCGTGTTACCAAGAAACCACAAAGCTCAAATTCCCGATGACTTCTCTGTGAGGGAAAACCAACTGACTGTTACAAAGCACTGACACCGGAGACTCCTTCCATAAATGCTAAATAAACAGGCCAATCAATTTGCGAGGCAAAAAGCAAAGAAATACATCGAATCCAAACTCGCCACATCACCAGGCGTTGAACTCGAGCGCAGCCGAGCTGTCGAGGCGAAACCTTTTTTTTTTATATAGCGCTCGTCAGTTAGCACTGAGGATTGAAAGGTCACAAAATGGCCGCTTTAAACGACTGTATACAAGGAGTTAAAGGGGAAGTCAGATTCGAATCTGTGAATGAGTATAGCCTATAGGTGAGAAAGCTCCAGACGCAGCAGTGACAGAGCGATAGCCGACTGTCCTTTTTCTGTGTGCGCACGCGACGAGGAGCCGCGATCACGGCAACGACGTGACGAGTGACGAGTTCTCAATTCTATGCAAAATGAGCATGGCGCGATAAAGCGCTGCTTTCATGCTAATCAGAAGGTTCATTAGACATTTAAATGAGGAAGTAGATTGGTTTTGTTCTCCTTTGAGCAGCAAGTCGGTCCATGAAATCTGTGGTTTAGGTAACGGCTTTAATGCTTATACGGTTAGAGATGAGAAGCGAATATGCTTTTTTTTTATAATAATAATGATGGAAATTTGTTGTTCTTTGTATAGCGTTAGTCAAGTCGGCTGGTCAGTTCAACCGTAGATGATTAGATGACAGTTAGTCTGATGTTCCTGCATTACTCCTTTTTTTTTACTCTGTAGCGTCACTGCGTTTTAAGAGAGAGGTCTGTTTTTCATCCAAATGATCCTTGGTTGCAGCTCATGATGGATGACGGGACACAGACCTGCACGGGCATGCTAGCCCGGGATTAGTTCTTGCTCCAGCGTTCCACCACTAACGTTTTAGTCAGAAACCGGCTAAGGATACATAAAAAATGCTGAATTTAACATAGTTTTGTTTTGTTTCGTTTTTGTTTGTTGTTTTTTTTTTAACTTCAGAGCTTCCTTCTATTTTGTAATGTGATTTTGTGGGTCGCAAATCGTAGGAAAAATACGTTTCTACAGTATATAACGTAGCCAGGCGTGCAGGAAGTCCGGGATTTTATTTTCGACTTGGCGATCGCAGGAACGAACGCAAAATCAAGCCAACTCGGAAATATGCGGAGGAGCTCGCAATTTTTCAAAATCACCGCAGATTTTGACTCGGATTTGGGCCGAGACATGTCACGTGAGCTCGCATTCAGCCAAATACACGTGCGTCGAACACGCGTACAGCTAAAAGTTCTCATTTACCAACAAACATCACCGTGAAAGGAAGCGCAAAACTCTTCCGTGTAACTGCGATTTCGCCAATTCAAGTAGCAGCAAAAAATAAACCAAAAGCACGAAAAACTCTGCAAGTTGTATCGCAATTGGCCGCAATAATCACGATAACCTCTGCGACATCCTGTATGGACTGATTAATCGGTTAAGCCCTGTCTAACTGCACTGCGTACTCTATGGACACTCTCAGTTTTCTTCGTAATGCCTCTATAGACATTAAATGACGTGTGTGTGTGTGTGTGTGTGTGTGTGTATGATAGGATAAGACAAACCACGTTGATACGTTTTTCTTCGATTTTTGCACGTGAAACAGTAAACGGGAACGGACTGCAGGTGGAAATTAAAGCAGCGAGAGGGGAAATGAAAGAAAAATAGACGTTTGCATTTTGGCGCTTTATCGCGCCATGCTCATTTTGCATAGAATTGAGAACCCGCAGTGCCGCTTGTCACGTCGTTGCCGTGATTGCGGCACACAGAAAAAGGACAGTCGGTTGTCGCTCCGTCACTGCTGCGTCTAGGAGCTTTCTCACCTATAGGCTATACTCATTCGCAGATTCGACTTACTTCCCCTTGAACTCCTTGTATACAGTCGTTTTCTTCCCCGAGTGAGCAGGCTTGTTTGCTTTAGGTGGACTGAGAGGAAACACCCTAGTTGGCTCGGTCCGCTGACCTCCAGAGTGTTGTGGTTAGCAGTGGAAACACGGCTCTGAGCCCTGCCGCAGCTCCAAAGCAAGAATTTCCAGAGTCAATAAAGAACTTCTGGAAAGCAGATAAGGTCAATGGCTTTTTTTTTCCCCCTTTCTCTTTTAATTCAGCGCAGATGAAGAGGATCAGTGGAGATGGAGATGTAGGCTTTGTGTGTTCTTCCAGATCTTTCTCTTTGCGCTTGTTACAGTAAATATCTTCAGTGATATCTCTGGCTTTATCTTCAAAGCGTTAGTGTAGTTACTTCTTATGTTATAGCAGCTATAAACATTATAGCTCACTGCCTCACAAATCTCTCTTTTTCTCTCTCTTGAAGTGTAATAAGAATAGTCACGTTACCAAGAAACCCCATCTGACACCGGAGACGCCTTCTGTAAATGTTACATAAACATCTCCTCACATGAATCCTCACCATATCAATGATTTCGACATTAACACTAAACGAGTCCCTGTGAAGTCAACACCTTCCGACATTTCTCTCACTCTGACCTCTTTAATACGAATCAGACGGTCCGAGCTCCGCTCTCGGAGTGTTTACTGTTCGCCGTCGTGCTTTTCGCTCCCATTCTTGGCTCCTCACCCTGACCTCATACAGCAACTATGCGATCTCCACGAACACTGGCTCCAAATCAAACGCTTCCTTTGACGTGTACGGCCTTATTGTACCACGGCAGTAACCACCACGCAGCGTTCGTTTGTTTATTTCCTTTCTTTAAACAGATCTAGCTGATGAAGATATGGAATGTTTTTCCAGAGGAAGACATGAAATGATACAGTAACACACACACACACACACACACATGTATGTGTCAGGGAGCGTTATCTTGCTGAAAGAGCCCACTGACGTAAGGGAATACTGTTAACCTTGAAGGAGTGTACCTGGTCTACAACAATGTTTATGTAGGTGGGACGTTTAGGTAGGTGGGACGTAACAGGACCCAAAGTTTCCCAGCAGAACATTACCCAGAGCATCACACTGCCTCCACCAGCTCGCCTTCTTTCGCTAGTGCATCCTGGTGCCATCTCTTCCCCAGATAAGCGACACATACACACACACACACACACGACAGTCCACATGATTAATCATACCCGGTCTTCTTCCATTGCTCCATGGTCCAGTTCTCATGCTCACGTGGGCACTGTAGGAGCGTTCGGTTGTGTACAGGGGGTCAGCATCGGCGCTCTGACCGGTCTACATCTACGCAGCTCCATACGCAGCAAGCTGTAATGCTCGGTGTGTTCTGACTCCTTTCTATCACAGCCAGCGTTAACTTTTACAGCAATTTGTGCTACAGTAGCTCTTCTGTGGGATCGGACCAGACTGGCTAGCCTTCACTCCACACACTCATCACTGAGACTTGGGAGCCCATAACAATGTCACTGGTTCTCCGGTTGTTCTTCCGTGCACCGCTTTTAGTAGGTAGTAACCCCTGCACACCGGGAACACCCCACAAGACGTTGCGTGGAGACGCTCTGACCCAGCCGTCCAGCCATCAAAGTCGCTCGGATCCTTACTGTTGCCCATTTTTCACAACTTCAAGCAATGACCGTGCAAAAATGTACCCCTTAGTAATAAATAAGGTGTTGCAGTCAAAGATTTTCGGACGCGTGGACTGTTTTATTACAGTTTCAGCACTACTGTGAGTTTAATAAGAGAGCAATTAATCAAGCGCTCCAGACAAATCAATACATCTTCGCAGTAAGGACTTGTGCATTGGGATGAGAGTCTTTATTGTCTTTATTATGACTGCTCTAAGGTGAAGCCATTACTGTAAGATCCTGTAAGGGTATCATGAAAATGTCACAGTAATGTATGTGTGTGTGTGTGTGTGTGTGTGTGTGTGTGTGATGGACTGTCATCCCATCCAAGATGTAATCCTGCTTCACTCTAAGTTTTCCGTGGAGAGATTTCGGATACATGGCAACCCTGACCACGATAAAGCAGATACTGAAGATGAATGAATGAATGAATCATCCATCCATCCATCCATCCATCCATCCAACTTCAACCGCTTACTCCTTTTCAGGGTCGCGGGGGAACCTGGAGTCTATCCCAGGGAGCATCGGGCACAAGGCGGGGTACACCCTGATCACAAAAAAATACAGGATTGGATTAAACACACAATATTTGTTCTTGTTTTGGGAAAAAAAAATAGAAAGAAAAATACATTTGCACTAGGAAGGGGGGGTCATGTGATCTCTGCACTTTTCACTCTTCATTACGCTCTGTTTGTCTCCGTGTGTGTGTGTGTGTGTGTGTGTGTGATGTTGTTTTCCAAGTGCCTGCTTTTCCATGAGAACACCTGCGCTCCGAGGTCTGACGTTCGACTCCCTGTGTGTGTGTGTGTGTGTGTGTGTGTGTGTGTGTTGTTTACTGAGAAACAGGACAATGCTGCTTTTGATCAGATTCCGTTGTCACGGACTCTGATCTCACTCCGTCTCTCCGTCATTCCGTCCCTCTGTTCCCAGCACTGACCTGAGGCATCTTTCCGATCACGTCCCATGTTTACAGGCATTTCTTGGGTTTCGATGCTCGAGAGATAATTAACCGGAGCGCAATCTTCTTGTGGAGCAAACACGGCGCAAAATGCTGAACATCCTGATTTCTTCGCTGCTGGATGCAGATCGGAAAATGCGCTGGAAGATGAAAGAGCGCCCCGTCTTTCTGGTAAAGTTCTGATTCCTGTTTCTGATGCTGCGGTCCAACGGGTTCTATCCTACATCCCGGATTCAGACATTTCTGTTCGACTTTGAATGCAAATGGAGCTGAAATATCTGTAGCTGTCTGTAGAAACGATAAAAGTCTGCGGAATATTAGTGCTAATAGTGTTACGTTTAAAACTATTTCACGGACTACTCTCTCTTCATTTCATTTCTCTTCCTTCTATAACATTATTAAAGTCTGAAGCCTTTTAGAATTTTCTACATTTCTGCATAAATGTGATCTAAAACATCATCAGATTTTCCTAAAGTAGCTAAAGAGATCCCGATGAGACAAAAAAATTATACATGGTCAATATTATACTGTGAGTGGTAAAAGTTTGTGCACCTCTAGGATTAGCGTTTTATTTTAGTTCCTTCGTTTATTACGTGGAAGAACACGATAATAACGAGATAATGCTCGCTGCTAACCTTTAAAAAGAAAAAGTAAGACTGGAAGAAGAACGAGATTTTAAGAGAGAAAGAAATAGATTTTGAAAGAAAGAAAAAGGCAAAAGGAAGACGAGAGATATTTTGCAGAGGGAAAATAAGAATAAATAAAAAGAGATATTTGGAAAGATAAATAGACGGCTCGAGTGAAAAGAGAAAGAAATTCTTAAAAAGAAGAAAGATTTGTTTTTAAGAAAGGGATTTGAAGAGTGAAAGAAAGTAAGAAAGAAAGAAAATTCCAAAAACATATATAAATAAACCAGAATGAGGCTTTAAAAAAGAGCATAAGTGAGAAAGGGATAAAAGAAAGAATGCACCGCTCACCGTAAGAAGATTCTTTTCAAGCGTAATTTGTTTTTTTTTTAAACGAAAACAAAATTAAGCAAAAGGATCTGCTTGTGTAATGTGATTCGTCCATCCATCCATCCATCCATCCATCCATCCATCCATCCATCCATCCATCCATCCATCCTCAACCGCTTATCCGTAATCGGGTCGCGGGGGTAGCAGCTCCAGCAAGGAACCCCAAACTTCCTTTTCCTGAGCAACATTAACCAGCTCTGACTGGGGGATCCCGAGGCGTTCCCAGGTCAGTGTGGAAATATAGTCTTTCCACCTAGTCCTGGGTCTTCCCCGAGGTCTCCTCCCAGTTGGATGTGCCTGGTATACCTCCCTAGGGAGGCGCCCAGGGGGCATCCTTACCAGGTGCCTGAACCACCTCAACTGACTCCTTTCAACGCAAAGGAGCAGCGGCTCTACTCTGAGTTCCTCTCGGATAGCCGAGCTTCTCACCCTATCCCTAAGGGAGAGGCCAGCCACCCTCCTGAGAAAACCCATTTCGGCCGCTTCGGCCGTGTGATTCGTTTAAGCGTAAAATTTGTGACACACACACACACACACACACACACCATTTCTGACCCTGATGACGGTATCTGACCTCATCCCGTCAGCTCCGTTTCATCCTGTTTCTGTGAATTATTTCAGAAGTGCTGATTTAGGGTCCGCTTCCTGCCTTATTACAAACTCCCAGAACGCATAGTCACAAAAGCAGATGCCGAATGCTGAGCTCGTGTTCTTTCTGTAAGAACAATGCGGATTGTCCGTGACATCCTGAAGTCCGTCTCTCGAGCCGAAAAGCAGTCTTTACAGTAAATACCTTCACAGACCTTCAAGACCGTTCCACTGCTATAGTAATAGCGAGAGCTCGGAGTCGTTCAAACTGAAATACATGTCTCTGATTGGTTCACAATGTTTCTCTGGTAGCCAATTAAATACGATTATAAAAAAGAATCATGTGACGTTTTAAACTTTTACGAACATAGACCTGTTCAATAATGATCAGCTGTACATGTGTTCTGTTAACCATCCACAAATACGTAAAACATGTGAAATCCCCTAAAATCCTTGCTAAGGCTTTGTTTTTCGTATTCTCGCTTTCAGAGATTATCTTTGTTACGACTCAGATTGCGACTTTAATCAGAGAACATGAGGTTCAGCGCAACCGAAACAGCCTTGAAATGTTTATTCAGTTCACACTGACGTGAAAAGCTGGATTTGATGGATTGTATCATTTTAGTATTAGCCGTATGTGCACCGTTTCACAGACCACACTCAGAGAAGAGAAGAGAAATCTTTTCCTCCTTTACACCAGGCTTATCTTGGAGATCTCTGTGCAGTTTCTGTAACCCCGGAGACGCCGTATTTGTCTGTGAGAAGGAAACGAGACTATTTTGTGCGCCGAACAAATAATAAAAGCGTATAAGGAGCTTAAGTGTCTCGCTTACTGACGGAGGCTTGTGATATTTTATGGTTTGCTTGTGTTACGTTTTCATACGAGATGACATTTTATAGTGCAGAGCCACGGCCCATGTTGTTGAGCTTAAAACAATGCGAGCTAGGTTCTGAGCTCCGCTTCATCCTGTGGGTGGGGGTCCGGAAAACCATAGGAAGTAGTCTGTGAGCCAGCGATGGGCCGTTAGGTTTCCCATGTGGTCAGTTATAAGCCGAAAATCAGAGAGAATGCAGTGCTTCGTCATATCAAATCGTTTTCCTTAAACAGTAAATGTTGCCTTAATACATATAAAGTTCACCGTGTTGTAGATAGGTAAAGGTCATTTATAGTTTAGTGACATGACCTAGAGCCACGGGGGGGGGGGGGGGGGGTCTAAACACAAAAAAACAATGGTGGTTATTATGATATATTTCCTGGCTTACCCAGGACGGAAAACAAACATGTCTAACGTAAATCTGACAAGACATTTGAAGTATCCTTACTGCTAACCAGGAGTGCATGGAGACCTGAAATGGCTTCGTGATGGTGGTAATGGTAATGGTTGCACGTTTTACGTCCTTAGTCCTTTTCAGGGTCACGGGGAACCTGGAGCCAATCCCAGGAGGCATCGGGCACAAGGCGGGGTACACCCTGGACAGGGTGCCAGTCCATCACAGGGCACAATCACACACAAACCATGAGGCCTTTTAAAAAAACAAGATTTCATTGATAAAGCCACACTAATTAGCCATTTCACTGCGCCT